>CM064499.1:10832656-11107962 GCA_032716605.1 Paralithodes platypus | reverse complement strand
TATCGAAAAGTACAGTAGTGTAAAGTGGCTCTGTTTTTGCCATAAAGTTATCTCCAATGAAATCATCATCACAACTGAACCAGTTGACTTCGAGAGCTCTACTTAATGCCATTCTACAGGTACGAAACACATCTACGCTTGGGGATGCGCGGGAATGCAGAAGCAAGCCAAATAACAAAGATGCGGTAGCCTAGGCGTAGACGTTTTTCGGCCAAAACCCCCGGGTCTCGGGGAATATATATATAATACATAGCCGGGGCTGGAGGGTTAAAGTAAGACCATCTATTTTGTTAATGTATTAACCTGCTATGGTTGTTAAATGCAGGCAGCGCTCCATAATATGTGTCCCTGGTTCATGTTTAGGCAATTGTACAACCATGTGGAAACATTTGTCACATGACAGTTCTCCAGCAGGTAAAGTCACTACTGTGAAGGGATAAATCAATGAAATGGTAACCTAGAATTGTCATAAGGTAAGAATCTGATACCTTTCCTGACCTGCATGTTAACCCTCTCCGGCATATGACCCGATTTTGAGCCTATTAGGGATACTTTAAAGCCTTTGTTACCATCAGGGGTATTTAGAAACCTTTAGTTAAGTTACTTCAACCTCTGCAGTTATCTTTGAGTTAGCTGTGGTGTGACGCATGTCCAGTGTGAGCATGCTGTACAGAACGCCTAGTCATGCCCCACTCTCGCTAGGATCGTCAGGGCAGGAACTTTGGCTGTAGTCTATGTAGAGTTTCCTAACTTAGTTCATGTGAGCCGTTGTACTATAAGTATTATGAATATGTATTTTGTTTTCATCTGAGTCAACGAGTTCTATTTTATATCATTAGTTATAAGTATTGTGTGTAAAACTTATTTGTAATGATGGGAAGAGAAACCGCCACAGTTGGGGGTCAGTGGGTGCGCCAGGCGGGAGGTGGGGCCTACTCACTAGCACTCCCCCCCCCCCCCCCCCTCAGTGCTAGGGGAGCCTTTGTCTATCCCAGAGGAGAGAGAGAAATTACGTAATGGTTGTCAGTGGGCGGTCCTTAGTAGTTCACGTTAGGCTCACTAGAGGGCCGGGTATAAAAAAGGGAAAGTCTAACCATTTTTTCATCAGAACTCATTAGGCAGAGCGACTTCTCATTTCCCTTGCAAACTATATATATTCTTCTGACTGATGTGAACTTTCTCTACTACCTTACATTCTTATCTCCTCTTTTCCCTGCCTGTTTAACTTCCATGGTCCCGTTGGTGCAGAGCTAGTCAGCCAACGTATTATCGCTTGAGTTCCCACGAGATACTTGCCTATTAGATTAGCCTATTTTGGAAGGGTTAAATTAGAATAGGATGTGATTTATGTTTGTTGCACTTGTATAGTGCATTTCCTGTGTGTTATTATTATTATTCCTGTTCTGCTGGGCTAGGTAATGCTAGACTGGGGTAAGGCTTTTCTGTGTTACGAGTTGTTGTTTGATGCAGTGGTTAAGATATAAACCTGCATACTCGTGTTCGGTTCAGTGAAGCCTAGGTTGTCTTCGCGGCTGACTGTGTTGAGTTAATAATTTACAGTGCGTGAGGGCAAGAGCCTAACCACCCTGTATTTTATTAACAGTTTGTTTTTACTTTGTCAAGGAGCCGGGAGGAAACCAGATACAAGGGATCTGGATTTCTCAAAGTGCACTTGTTAGTTTTAACGTAATACTTTAAACAGTTGTGAGGACTTCGCTAGGCTACGAGCCGTTTTTGATCAGTCACTGCTACCTTTTGACCACAGTACCCAGCTAGACTTTACTCGATTAGTAGATACAGAATAGTATTGAAGCTTTCCTTATGTATGATATTGTTTATGCACTATTGATTACATGTGTTGCAAGCTTGGCTACTTTAATGATTAGTGGCCCACGAGCACAATCGAGTAGGCTAGTGCCGTGGCATTTGCGGAGTACTTCTTTTTAATGTTTGCCATTTACTAGTTGCATATTCTTTTAATTATTCTTATGCCAATTTAAACCTTTAATAGTATTTAATTGCCAGTGTTTTTGCTTATGACATTACTGTTCGAAAATCCGATACGTACATCTTACGAGCATCCGAGAAGCATCTAACTTTTTTCAGAAGATTTCCTTGCTCGATGCTTAAGGACTATAGATTATCATAACGATATAGTGCCGATCCGACGTAGAGGGTGGAGGACTTCTTAAGTTCTTAGTCAAGGGTGGATTACTTCGGCTTCGGCCAACACTATTCTTTGGGTGTTGTTGTTTCTTACTTCATTGTTTGATTGTTGACCAGACTAGATAATTCCTGTCTCTTTATTAGTCTGTTGTTGAACACTAGTACCGAGTTCTTGTATACCCCGTTATAGCAGATTGAACTCTGGAGGGTATTGGTGTTTTTTGTTCGGCTGGCAGTACTCAGGGGTTGGGATCGTGTGTTTCCGTTGTGGCAGCGAGCCGTATTCGAGTCCTGATTGAGAGCCCTTGTGTACCCGAGTGCCAGTTCGTAACAGTGGGCAGAAAAGTAATTTTGGAGAGGTGATTATAAGAGTGAGAGAGCTCTATTTCTTATTGCTAATCTGGCAACCTCTGCGTCATATGAGCGTGAAAGGGTTAAGATTAGCATACATAATAATTATTTTAGTTTAGGGATTCATCCTGCCGAGGGTAACAAGTAGTCTACTCACCCCCCCCCCTTTTTTTTTACAACATGCCAGTTCAATAACCAGTAGAATATAATTTCTTTACAATCAATGCTGCTACTAACTTATTCTACTCAAGAGATTATCAGGTACAAACACTCAGTTTTCCTTCTAATTATAAAATATCCCTTCAAAGTGGAATAATATTGTCTGGAAGTAGCTAGAATTAAAGCATAAATTGGCATCATCTGATTGAAGGGGTTAAGACAGCCAAATTATAAGCCTAATAATTTTTCTTACATCTCGGCTAACACTAATACGATATATAAGCTACACAATATCTATTTATTGGTAAATTGTCTATGCTTCATTGAATGAAGATACAGTAGCTAACAAAAATTAGGATAGTGTATGAAAATACTTATTATTGAATAGTAACGTGTGCTAAATAAATATATTAATAATAATAATAAACAATATTAATAACTTCACCAACAATCACATTAAAATTGCTTGTTATGCAACATCAAATATGACTTTAGTATTCTCTCTAAATTAATGTAAAATGTTTCATCACATTTCATAAATACTGTATGTGACTACATAATGAAGGTCAGTCATTTGGGAGTAATTCTTCTAATAACTAATAAATAAACTATAACAGCATACTATGTGCTGTTAAAACTTGTATTTATTAGTGGCCCCTCCATCATTGACGAACATGCCTATTACATAAGGCATCCTCTTCAAACACTAATTCGCCGTAGTTTGAATCTACCGCGCAGAGCATTTAAAATCTGAGGAGCCTTCATCATGAGCGCACGCGACCTCACTCATGGCTTCAGTCATTATGAATTGGGTTCTCACTACGAAAAAACTTCGTAAACAATAAAAACAAAAACAAAATAAGAATAACTATCCAATAAGCTTTCCATCATATCGTGGATGTACTTGTGTGGATCTTTGACCAGACGCTGATTCAGGCGTAATTCTTCCTTCTCTGCTCTGCGATCAGCCGGCCCGGACATGTCTCTCCACGCTCCGCTGGTTCCGCATTTGCTGCGTCCCTAGTGAGTTTTTTCTCATTTGTTTACTCCGGGATGTATCGAGTAAGATTAGGATATGCGTAGCAGGAGTGTCCTGGGCTGGTTGCCCGCAGTGCAGTGTAATTTGGGTCGTGTGTTTGGGGGCATCTATTTCGGATGTACCCTCGTGGTCCTGTTGTGGACAGGTGAATTTTTGTTTTCATAGTTGAGTTAGCTTGTGATGCAGGCGGCTTTCATTACACGATTATTTCTGCTGCCTTTTATCTTTCTGATGAGGTAGCGTTGCTTTGCTGACGTTCCCAGCGTATTTTTCTTCACTTAGTGAAGTTTTTTCTGGGTCCCGAGTCGGTCTTCCCTTGGTCGGAAGTTTTTGCTACAGTGGTGTGTTGGCGGTGATTCCTGTTGTAATATTTCCAGTGTTTTTTTTTTATATCTCAACAGTTCTTGTGCCGTTTGCTTAGGCCTAGCCAGCCGCTCGTAGCTTTGCCACATGTACAAGTGTTATTGATTTATTTTATAAATATGTCCTACTGTGTCATGTGTATCCGGGTTTAGTTGTGTATTGGCTAATTCCACGGACTATGTTTGTTTCCTGGTTTAGTTGTGTATTGGCTAATTCCACGGATTATATTTGTGGTCCCTAGGTTAGTCGTGCTTTGGCTATCTCTCGGGTCCTATGTGCGTTCAGATGGTGTCTGTTCGGGGTGGGTTACTTTCCGGCGGGGTTTTCTCGGTTTCACCATGAAAACTCCGGCCGTGAGCCGTGTTTGGCCACGCGTGGTTTCAAAACAGGCTGGTGTCCCCGGCGAGTTGGTGTCTGTGGCTCTCCAAGACTGCGTCTCTGTGTTGGTGCCTGTTTCAGGCTCCCTATGATTCCCGGCGGATTGGTGGTACCCATCTAACATTGTTCATGCGGACATATGTTATGTAGTTTTTCTACCCGGTTTTACAAACCAAAGGAAAAACCCTAGCTGTTGTTGTGGGCTTTCCTCCCCGGCGATCTTTTACAAAGAAGTGGGGATAGGAACTTATGGGGTTAACGTTTAAGACATCAGATCTCACCTGGCGGGTGTACCTTGTTAAGGTGGGATGAACGAATTGGTAATTCAGTTTAGTTAACCGGTCCATTTTAGTGATACTATATGTATCGCCGCCCTCACTCTTACGGCAATCGAAGGCTCAATTAGGGTTAACGTATTTTTTTCATAAGTTGGCCACACCCCGGCGGGTGCTCCTGGGAGGGGGAAATACGGAATTTACAATTCAAGCTAGTTACCCAATTAATTGAGAGATACGGCTCTGTATCGCCGCCTTCACCATACGGCGATCTATGTGACAATTCATTAGAAGTCAGGTCTCGTATCAGCCTGCCCTGTGTTAATCTGCTAGATACTTCAGGGGCCGGCGTCTTTGTGGGGGGTTGTTTTCAAAATTGAATCTTGTAACAGTCACCGCCAGAAAGACTTTATAAACGCCATACTGGTCTTTTATATTATGTCAGAGGGTATTCTTAAAACTTTCTTAAAGACATGTCTAGATATTCGGATATCTTTATAAGAACCCCGCCGCGTAACGAGCTGTAATCATTGTGAAATTACGCCTCTTATCCGGCGGGTTATGAACACTTGTATGCGATCATTTTGGGTTAACCTTATGAGCATTAATTCCTGGAAATTTTCCTTTTTTTCCAGGGCTGGGCCCCGGCGGACCAATACAGACCCTGCAGTAAGTTCCCACCAGTCTCTGTCATGGCTACCTTTGCCCCGGTTTTTGCGTTATGCATTAATCCAACCTGTGCCGGTGTCCCTCTTTTTGCGCACACTCTTTGTATCAGGTGTGTTAAATGTCTAGACCGTTCAAGAGGTCTGTGGGTGATGCGCAACTGTTCCTTTTGCTCCCAACTAAGTGTCAAAGTCCTCCAAGATAATGATAAGACCGCAGCGGTCGCCTTACGAGAAGTTCGGCAACAGATGTCAGCGTATACTACGATTGTAGCTCATAAGTCACTTCAATGTGACAACGTCCCTCTTTGGGATAGGCTTCTTCTTGAGCACCCTCCCCCTAATAAACGTTCCTCTCGAGTAACTAGTCATAAGCCGGCGGAGACTCGACAGGGTTCTGTGTCATCTCCTGCCCCTGCTACTTCGAAACGTCACCGTGAGCCTACACCCCCGGCGGCAGTCTCCTCGTCTCCGGCGAGATCTAGGTCTAGGTCACCCCTTAGACACCAGCCACCCAGTCTTGCCTCTTCACCATCGAGTAAGAGGAGTAAGACAGAAAGTTCCACCAGGGGTCACGGCGACAAATCCTCCAAATCAAAGAGTAGTTCATGGTCACACCGCAGCCATAAATCTTCAAAAAAGGATTCCCATGATAGAAAGGCCTACCGACACTCACCTGTTTCTAGTGCTTCTCGTCATACCTCTACCCCAGACAGAGTTTGTGTTCGGTCTCAAGGGTCCAGTGTAGTACCTGTACCTAAAGATGATTTACCCATTAAATTTTAACCTGGAGTTTGTTGTGTGTTGTTGTTGTTGTTCCCTGCTGGCCGAACAGCCCCAAGGCCCCGAGCCGGCCATGGCCATAACCGAGGCCCCCACACCCTCCCCGCCGACCACAATAAAGCCTGGGTGACCGAAGCCACTCCATGGCGGGGAGCTGAGGAGGGTGCGGAAATGCCCGGGAAACCATAGCCCCGCACCCAGGGCGTGTCCCTCAGAAATTATGAAGAGAAGTTGACCAGTGACGCTTGGCTTCCAATCTTGGTAGATTGGGAGGTCAATCCACGTTAGAGACGCCGTCACTTGAGATCTAGAAAATATATAAGTAAAAGGAACAGTCAGAGTAAGCTATGGGTATGGCAGAGATTGCTCAGTTCTCACTCTGATAGACCATCCCATCACCACATGACTAGAACCCAATCCTCTCAGCATCAGCTAGGAAAGGCCCTAGAAAGCCGCCTATGGCGGGGGGATAGCTCCCCTATTTCAACCCTGGAGTTGGAGGGTTCAGAGGACTCAGTGGTCGAGAGTGTTTCAGACTCCCACGGGAGTATAGGCCAAGGCCTAGGTGTTTGGCAATATTCTCGTCCGGGGCCTGACCACCCACTTCCGGCTCAAACTATTCACAGAGTGGCTGACATCCACCGGGACGCGGCGATCCCTTCCTCTATTCCTAACTTATCTTGGCAACAAGATGGTACCCCAGCTTCGGCGGGATCTTCTCAGGAGGAACAGGATGACAAAGACGAGGTTTCGATGATATCGGATATGGAAGGGCAAGAGTCAGGTTCAGGCTTCGATGCCGCACAAGATCTTAATGATTCACCAGTGAGTACATCATCAAATCAATTTGTCACTGCACAGGAAATTGATGGGCTACTTGATAATGCTTTATCTAGATTTTTTGGCCAACAGCAGGAAACTCCCACAGTGGACTTGGGAGCTCCCACGACAAGCTCTACGGTACGGCCTCTGATGACTTCTATTGCTTTGCCTCGGATCCCTCACCCCCCTCTATGTCACCATCGGTGGTTATTAGGCCTGCTACGGCGGCATTGACCACTTCGAATGTAAGGGTTATAACGGATGTCAATCCGCCCCCTCTAGACAGAGCGCCTCTCAAGAAGGTAGCTATGCCCTTGCTTTACGGACCAGACGAGTCATGGGTCCTTTTGACCCCCACTAAACCAGAGCTAGCCCAACCTACCTTGTCAGGGGAGCTCCCAGTGCCGCGTGAGTGGGTCATCCAGGGCAATAAATCTAAGAAATTAAGGGCCTTGGATACTTTGGGGAATGTGCTAGATGTCAACATCAAGGCTATACCTAGTTATTATCACCAGGACTATTTTGTTTATACTGCTAAGCCTGCTTTACCCCCTGCCTCAGCTTCAAGATTGTTTTCTGACTGGTCTAAGCATGATGGGTTTAATGACATTAAGACACTGTCAGCTCTCACTCCAGAACTCGATGTGCAAACCGTCACAGACGCGGCAGCTAATCCAGTCTTGAAGGTGGGGCAGTTGGGTCCAGGACCTTGGTTGGAATGGGAGACAGAGGCTCAAAACTTTGCGACCACATTTACTTCCAAAACTTCCCACCAGATCCCTCAAGATACTCATTCTTGGTTCTCCATGCCAGTGTGTTCGGCCGGCGGAGTCCCTTCAGCTTTGTTTGCTTTCTTAGCTGCCCCTAAAATTAATCTTTGTGAGCTAAAAGACCCTTTCACTACCCCTACCCCAACTCACCTAGACCGTGAATTTAGCGCGGGGGGGAAAGCTTTTCGCCTGTTCTCTCAATACATAGTGTCTCAACAGGTAGCTAAGTCTTTGCTCCGGTCCACTCAGGCAATCGCAGACGCGGATGCCAGACGTTCGGTTGAATTGTCCCGGCGACTGCTTCTTCAGTCGTCAATCCAATCATTAGGTGACGTACGCACTGCCTTGCTTGAGGCGGTACGAGCGAGACAAGATCTTAGAATATCCTTAGTCCGAAAACTACCTGATCGCATTGCGAATCAGGTGGTCATGTCACCAGTGCTCACTCCCTCTCTAATGTCCCCTGAAGTGTGGCGAACGGTTTTTAATATGGCTCAGGCCGTTAAACACAGTCCCACCCCTTCTAAGAAACCTGCCTTTAACTTCCCCAAACCCAGGCCAGTCGCTAAAGCTCAGCCGGGGGATCTAAGCCCTTTCTTCCACCTAAGTCATCCTCCACTCAAGGTCAGTTCAGGCATAGACAGGGTAGGTTTTCAGGTCAGAAAGGACGCGGCTATAATAAGCCAGGTCAGGGCCCGTCTTCTGCCAACGCCAGCCAGCCGGCGAAGCGTCCACCACCGCCAACTCCACCACCATAAAAAAACTAAGGTCTCTCTCACTCCCGGTGCCAGTAGTAAGGCCGGCGGATCCGAGGGTAGTACAGCCGGCGAACCCTGGTCTGCTAACTGGGTCGTTCCGAACGTGTCACAAAGCATGGCCGTTAAACACTTGGGCACGGATGGTGGCACGCAAGGGCATCACTTGGCAGTGGCTCCGGCGACCTCGCTTACGTCAGCCGACAACGGCGAATTTTGTTTCTTTAGAGGTGGAGTCACTGGTCCAGGAAATGATTGCCAAGAATGTCATCATCCAGGTCCCCCCAAATTACCCTGTATTCACGTCCAAGCTATTTTTGGTTCCCAAAAGGGACAGTGTTCAGATGAGACCGGTCGTAGACCTGTCTTATCTGAACCTTCACATTCACAACGAGTCATTTCGAATGTTAACAGTACACCAAATCAGGCTAACACTTCCGCCGGGAGGTTGGATGTGTTCCCTAGACCTGACAGACGCTTATTGGCACGTATCGGTAAACAAAAGATTTCAAAGGAATCTGGCCTTACGGATCAGGCACCAAAATTTTGTTTTTCAGAGGATGCCATTCGGTTTGAACCTGGCACCTCGACTATTCACGAAATTTGTCCGGCAAGCCCTGATGCCGTTGTTAAAGCAAGGAATCAGAGTTCTGTGGTACCTAGACGACTGGCTGGTGGTGGCAGAGACAGAGCAATTATGCATCAAACATGTCAACATACTTTTAACTCATGTCAAAGCTCTAGGGTTCAAGGTAAATCTGGTAAAGTCAAACCTTATCGCCTCACGAGTAATTCAGTGGATAGGGCTGGTTTGGGACACAGCTGCTCTCACTCTGAGTCAGAGTGTGGACAATCGCAACAGGTTTCGCAGGAAACTGTTCATGTTTCTTCACAGTCTGACTACGACACGGAGGGTCTGGGAGTCTCTGGTCGGCTCTCTCAACTGGATTCAACTAACTGTAATGTTGGGCCGGTTTGAAAGTTAAAACGGTTAATATTGGAAGGCAACAAATATTTCCCACTCTTACCGGCGGGAAAATTATGGCCCATCCCAAAATTAATCCACACCTTACTGGCGGTCTGGGCGAAGAGGGAAACGCTGCACTCAGTAATGTCATGGACCTCTCCTCCGCCAACGGTATGGGTAGACACGGATGCGTCAGGCACGATAGGTTGGGGATTTCAGTCAAACCAGGGGCACCAGGGTCAGGGGCTTTGGTCCCACTTAGAAATCTCCCACATCAATGTCAAAGAATTACTAGTCCCCTTGTATTTCCTTCAGGCTCACGGCTATACTTTACGGGGCAAGTCGGTGGCCTTCAGAATGGACAATCTGAATGCAGTTCACTGTATTCAGAAACAGGGGTCAACGAGATCAAGGAAGTTGCTAAACGTGTCGGAAGAGATTTTTACTCTAGCCAACAGGCTAGACATTTATCTTCACGCATCTTATCTCCCAGGCGTAGCAAACGTTTGGGAAGACGCTCTGTCCCGGTGACAGAGCACGACAGTAGAATGGGAGCTCAAGCAACCAATTTTCAACCTAATGATTGCAGAGCTCTACCATCCACAAGTGGATCTGTTTGCGTCCGAGGGGACTCACAAACTCCCTCTATACCTCACCCGCCGGACGGAAACGCCGGCAGGGGGGCCAGACGCCCTAGTGACAGACTGGAACAGATGGAGCTCCATCTATCTGTTTCCGCCGCCAGACGCGTCACTAATGTGCCACGTAGTGAACAAACTACGAGATTATCGAGGCTTAGTCTCGCTAATCGCGCCCCTGTGGCCGGCGCAGTTATGGTACCAGCAATTGAAGACGTGGTGCTCGCACCCGGTGTCGCTCCCGGACGAGTATTTCCACTTAGACACGATTGGCAACCTAGCGACCTCGCTGACTTTTGCATTATGGACATTCAGGAGGCCAAGTGGCTAGCACCATATGGTAGAGATGTGACCAATAAATTAATCAATCAATATACTCAGTCTACGAAATGACAGTATCAATCACATTGGCAAGCCTTTACTTCTTGGATCATTAGAACAGAACACACTGTGCCCTCAGTGGCGTTAGTATTTAATTATTTGAATTATCTGTTTGAGCAGAAACGTTTATCTGTGGTAACGTTAAAAAATCACTTAACTGCGATTAGAGTGCCCTTTTTAGACCTTACAGGTCTCTCCATACCGGTGGCGGAGGAAACAGGTTTTATGAGAGCATGTTTTAAACTCCGCCCACCTCCCCGTCAGCTCATGCCTGCTTGGTCTCTGGACAAGGCATTGTCTTTACTTCACTCTCGTCTGTACCAAAATACTGCAGATTTTGCATTACTTTTAAAAAAGGCTGTCTTCCTTTTGGCTTTGGCCACCGGGAACAGAGTGTCTGAGCTGGCGGCGATGAGCAACACACCTAATTGCCTTAGGTTTGGTAGACTTAATGAATGTATTCACACTGCACCTTCCCCGGGATTTGTAGCCAAGAATGAGCACAGTGCACACGTGTTTTCTGAGTTCACTGTGCCGGCGTTAAAAAGGGGAAAGGTGCACCATAATCTATGTCCAGTGCAAGCTCTAACCAAATATTTGAGAGTAGCTCCTCTAAACTCCCAAGGTGCTTTGTGGGTAGCGAGTACGGGCAAACGCTTACTGAAACGGAGGTTAGCTTCTCCTCTGGTCGAAGTCATTAAAGAGAGTAATCCCGGCGTTGTGGGTAGGGCCCACGATTTACGCAAATGGGCAGCCTCTTTACGTTTCTTGAAGAACTTTTCAGTTGAAGATATTTCGTCCACACAGTTGTGGGCGTCTAATCATACGTTTTTGACTAGATACTTGTCAGTTGCTCTAGACAAACCTTCCTTACCATGTATAGCTTTAAGGCAGAGGGTCTAGGTGGCCCTTCAGTCACTTTTGTTTACTTTCAAAGGGAAAAGGAGGGGGGGGGGGGGGGGTGCAGTCAGTGTAACATAGGACACCCTAGACCCCGCCGGAATGTAAGAGCTGCGAGACAAATTATGGATAATGTGATATGAAAATTTCTCTGTTCTATTCAGGGCGAGATATTGTGCTAGTACATTGTTAGTACAAACAACAGTAGTAGTTTTAGCTGTGAAAGCAATTTAGTTTAAACAGTGGAGATCGTTTGTAAAACATTTCCACGAATATTATGGGGTTTATTATGTGCACATGTAAACTTATAACTTGTTATTTTTGTCACCACTCGTTGAGTGGGGTGCCTTTGTAACTACAGATCTGTTCACAGAATCTCCAGAGTTACCCTTTTTTGTCAAGCAGGCTTCTTTGAAGCACGCACCTGCTTGAACCCCTTTTTTGTATATATATGGGCTGCGCCATGTTTAAATATATTTTCGAAGTAAGAATACTATGTGGTTGTTTGATTATCTGCTTTTCTAGAGTTATGATATGATTACGAATGTCCCCCTCCAGTCTTAGAAATCAGGCATGTTCGTCAATGATGGAGGGGGCCACTAATAAATTATAGGTTTGACTCCTGTAAGGAGATAAAGAAAACCTAATATTTAGTAGTGGCCCCGTAATCATTGACGACTGGGGCCCTCCCGACCATCCCCTTCCCATTCGTTGATGTATTAAGGATTTTGGTTTACTTGACATGTCAGTGAAGGAAGAATGACGCCTGAATCAGTGTCTGGTCAAAGATCCACACAAGTACATCCACGATATGATGGAAAGCTTATTGGATAGTTATTCTTATTTTGTTTTTGTTTTTATTGTTTACAAAGTTTTTTCGTAGTGAGAACCCAATTCATAATGACTGAAGCCATGAGTGAGGTCGCGTGCACTCATGATGAAGGCTCCTCAGATTTTAAATGCTCTGCGCGGTAGATTCAAACTACGGCGAATTAGTGTTTGAAGAGGATGCCTTATGTAATAGGCATGTTCGTCAATGATTACGGGGCCACTACTAAATATTAGGTTTTCTTTATCTCCTTACAGGAGTCAAACCTATAATACTGTATGTGACTATGTAGTACAATCTCACTAAAACTAGAGTCACACCAACATGTTTTCTGGCAACTTTCCCTGGTAATATCTTGAAACTAATTTGAACTGGTATTGGAGAGGTACAGGCGAGAGCATCAGTAAGATAACACCCATTAAAGTATTTGAACCTATAAAGCCAAATCATGAAGCTTCTAGCCTTGTTTGGGTTACATACGAATTCAAATAATTGTGTTACTATTTGTGCTCACTCATCCCTTAACCCCTAAACTCTGGGAATAATATACAGTACATGTTTTGTCTCTAGTAACATCTTTCTTTCTCTTTAAAGGAAAGGAATAAAGACAAAATAAGTAGCTTATGATGAATCATGGTATCCATACTTAAAATAGACACCAATTCTCCTTTTTAGTTTGTTAATCTTCCTGTGGTGTCAAATTGAATATGCGGCTTTGTGTTATTTTGTGGGCTGAGAATCATTAACAAAGGCATTATGGATGTCTGGCGAGGGTGAAAGTCAGTGTGTCAGGGACAATCTCCCTCGACTGTGAACAGACCCAAACTAAATCTGTGTATGTGAGTCTCTCCCCTTCCAGATGCCACTCAATGGAAAAACAAAAATATATAAATAAAAACATTCAGTTTGGTGTCATATGATGTATCCTGGCATTCAAGAGTGAAATTCTCCTTATTTTAAGTTGCCTCAACATTACATTGTTCATTGTGGTGGGCTGGAACTATCAGAGTGAGGGTTGGTGTCTTCTACTTCCCTTAGCCAGTTCTGACTTTTCCTGAGAGTGGTGAAGGCAGTGGGGCCATAATGGTGTGCCCCATGGTTCCCTAGTGTCTTACTCTCACAGCCCACTGGCACAAGGCGGCCTTTCTCTCTCTGGCGTAGGGATGTAGCGATCCCACCGCCCGCCACTTCAGTGGTGCAGTCAGCCTCTGTAGCATTATGGTGATTTCTTGTGCATGACTTATTGTAGCATGGTTAAGGCAGGTATGGTGCAATTTTGCCAGGTGCAAGTGCTACAGGGGGACTTTGTTGAGTCTTGCTGAGACACTGTTAGCGCTATACTGACATCTGCAACTGTGATGACATGATATGGCTGTGTTGTGGCAAGTCTTTCTTGTACTGTACTACAGTAAAGAGATTAAAACCACGCTCTCTGCGGATGAAGCAGTCTTTAAACTTGTATGTATGTATGTATGTATGTATTAATTACAAGGGAGGAGGCTGTAGATACCAGTCATTCAGGGAAGTACTCCCAGGGAGAGCCTAAGGTGGAGTATAAGGATTGCTAGACATCCTGTTTCACCACCTGGTCTCCTTAGCTGTTTTTTTCTGTGCCTCAGTTACACAAAGAGCAATACTAGCTTTCTTACATAAAACCACAAGTGCTGCATACCCTACACTAACTTAACTCTTTTCTCTTCCACTTTCTTATTTGGCGTAGGGATGCGGCGACCCCACCGCCTGCCACTTTGGTGGTGCAATCAGCTTCTCCAGCAGTGGACCACTGGTTCGTATCTTCTGAACATTCCTGTGCTTAGTATGCTTCCAGCCAGGGCCCCACTGGGATAAATAAAATAACAAAACAATGGTGGAACTGCCATATGGGTGAGGGACTGCTCTGGGTCTGCTCCTTCAGTGATCAGGGTCATAATCCACTTAGTGGAAATATCATTGTGGAGTGGGTCAGTGGGGGCATGTCTGGGAGCCTGGAGGCAGTTTCTGCCATGGCCATCCCTTATGGGGCACTTCCTCTGGAAGTGGGGCGTCAGATTGATGATGATGATTAATTAATTAGGAAACAAAATCCACTAAATAGATGCTATGGTTCATCTTGTAAGTTGTATATTACAACACATACAGGTATAGTGAAATATCAAGGAAATTTACAAAATCAATTAATGTGCAATACTTAACCCATTCAGGTTTGGGGGTTGCCGTTTAGTATTAATAAATAGAATTCTCTTAATCTCATAATAACCTCTCCAAAATTAGTTTTCTGCCCACAACTCGCTTAAAGACAACTGCAGAGGTTGAAGTAATTAAACTAAAGGTTTCTAAACTCCCCTGATGGTCACAAAGGTTTAAAGTATCCCTGTAAGGATGCAATTGCGTCCTGCAGTGCGCGAAAGGGGTAACTTAACACCTTACGAGCGGCCTATGCGGTTTATTATATGTACCGCACAGCGGGGTGTTTTTAGCCAAAATAGGGCTGTTTACGTGATCATTTTCATGCCTAAATAAACCAGAACGTAAAACAAGTACCTATCCCTGAAAGGGCATAAACAGAGCTTTCGAATGACACCATAACGATCCTTGTATGATGGATAGTTTTCTTGCAATAACCGTGCAACGCGAGTGCAAAAAGCAGGTAATTCGGTACTTTCGGTACATAATTGAGTATGTAGCGAGTGAGAGAGGGAGGAGGGAGCTGAGATTTGTGTCAGTAGGTTCGCCGCGGTGGTCTGGAGCAGTCATACGCTCGCTAGTCTCCTGCCACCACTTGTCTCTCTCTCTCAGCCACATTACGTGCTGAAATTGCCACCCGACCTATGTCGAGCGCCGCCACATAGTCCAGCTTTTTTTAACTCGACTTATGTTGCTCGCCGCTAATTAAGGGTTAAGGTGGTTTCAATTTTCAGGAACATAATTGCAACTTTAGGTGAGGATTTTTTGTATTGCGGAATGATTTTCGGACCAGGGGTATGAACAAGATGGCCTAAGAATGTGACAAATAGGCCTTATTCCTAGACAATCCGCATCGTTGTTGATGGTAAATACTTCAACTTTGCCGTATTCCTTGCCCAAAAATATGATACGCTAGTCGTCGTAATAGAAATGAGAAGTACTGGAACAGTATTACGATGCTCACATTGCAATTCTGACTAGCATATCAAAATGACTGGCAAGGAATATGGCAAAATTATAGCATGTACCACCAACAATGATGGGAAGAGTTGCTATCAGTGCAACAGGGTGGCCAACTGGGGCAATGTTCTTACAAGACTGAGTTGATTGTGAGAGGGAATAAAGGAATATGTACAAGAAATTGTATTGTTCTGGCCATGTAATCACTTTTAGGGGCATAATTGGAACTATGGAGTATAACTTTACATACATACAAGTTTAAAGACCGCTTCATTCACAGAGAGCGTGGTTTTAGTCTCTTTACTGTAGTACATTACAATAAAGATATTCCATAACACAGTCCCATCATGTCATCACAGTCGCCAATGTTGGTATAGTGCTAATAATGTCTTAGCAAGACTCAACAAAGTCCCCCTAGGGCACTTGCACCTGGCAAAATCGCACCCCACCAGCCTTAACCGTGCTACCATAAGGCAGTAACAAGAAATCATCGTAACTGCTACAAAGGTTGACTACACCACCGAAGTAACTTTAATGTTGCATATTTATTTATTTATTTATTTATTTTATTTATTTATTTATTTATTTATTTGTTTATGCCAGATGCCGTATTTCCCGAGAAGGAGTGGCCATGAACATTAGGCGTCCGTCATAAATCGCTAAGTCAAGTTGCCTGGGCTTGACATCTACCATTACCATTTTGACAGTGTGGGCTCGATCCGCCGACCCTTTGATCAGCAGCCGACGCTCTACTGACTATGCCACAACTAAAAAGAAGGGATTTATTTTTGAGAGTGGATATGAAAAGTCTCTTATTTATTAGTGGCCCCTCCATCATTGACGATATGCCTATTAGTATAATAGCCTCCATTCAAGCGCCCGCGGTAGACAGTTTGAATCTACCGCCGCGGGGAAGAACGGAGTATCCGTCATAAGGGTAACGCTTATTCTCTTATGGAATCGTCTTATGATTGGGTACTCTCTACGAAAAAACCTTCGTAAAATATAAAAAAGAAAAATATACTTAATAATTGTTATACTACAGTAAACCCCCGCTAACTCGGACTCTTTTTAGTCGGAAACCCGCACTTCTCGGAATGGCATCGGCCTCTCGGAAATGCCCTGTATATCTCGGAAATTTCCGAGTTGGACGGGATTTGTGTCCGGTTTACAATGTTCTCTCACTCGGTTTTAAGTGATTTTAAGATGAATTGAAGCCTGTGCCTTTTAATTATTGTGTTAATATTAATTACTATGTACTGTACTGTCCCTGAAAACATAATAAGGTTCGTATTAGTCATTAATATGATGAATTTCACATATAAAATAAAAATAAAAATAAAAGTTATCTCAATTTTCTCTGACGTGGACTTTCCTCTTCTAATTCGGAATTTTCCCTCTCTTAAGTCGGACATAAGTCGGACGTCGGACATCTCCGAAAATCGGGCTTCTCGGAAGTGGTCTCCCCCCAATTAGTCCGAGTTAGCGAGGGTTTACTGTATAGCTTTCCATCTCCTGGATTTCTTGTGTGGGGTTCCTTGCCGCTGCTCCCCGAGCCGCCATTCTTTCTTCCTCTTCCCGCGGTCGTCCCAAGTAGTTGGGTGCCAGTGTGCTCTGCTTCATTCTTCGTTTGCTCCCTTCTAGTGAGTCCTTACTCATTTGTATATATCTGAGTTGTATTGAACAAGGTTTTAGATTAGCTAGCACAGGCTACCCCATTGGTACGCCCGCAGGAAGTGTTAAAATAGGGTACTATGTACAGGCGCTTCGTGTCCACCAGGATCTGCAGATCATGTATTTTTATGTTATTGTCATATGCGCCTTAGCTGTTGCTTAACTAATTAGTTAGGTTACTTCAACGCAGGATTATGCTTCAGGCCGTCTCTATGAGGCAGTTGCATTATTGTTTTTAGCAGACGCTCTGGTCTAAGGGTTGTTGTTGTTGTTGTTGTTGTTCCCCAAGCTGCCTGGCCGAACAGCCCCAAGGCCCTGAGCAAGGCCAAGGCCATAACCGAGCGCCCCAACAGAACCCTCCCTGCCGACCACAATAAAGCCTGGGTAACCGAAGCCACTCCATAGCGGGGAGTTGAGGAGGGTGAGGAAACGCCCGGGAAACCAAAGCCCCACCCAGGGCCTGTGCCCCTCAGCAATTATGAAGAGAAAGTTGAGGGGCAAAGGAAAAATGTGACGCTTTGGCTTCCAATCTTGGTAGATTGGGAGGTCAATCCACGGAAGAGACGCCGTCATTTGAGATCTAGAAAATATATAAGTAAAAGGAACACTCAGAGTAAGCTATGGGTATGGCAGAGATTGCTCAGTTCTCACACTGATAGACCAGCCCATCACCACATGACTAGAACCCAATCCTCTCAGCATCAGCTAGGAAAGGCCATAGAAAGCCGCCTTTGGCGGAGGGATAGCTCCCCTATTTCAACCCCTTTCGGTGTTGGGCATCCGCCATTGGTCTAAGGGTTGCCACACGTGGTGTGGAACCTTCCAGAGTCCGGGTCTGCGCGTGGGCCCCTCTCGTGGGCCTCTTCACCATGTGCTGTGGCTGCTGGGTCTTCAGGGGTTGGAGAGCTGCTGTTTTGCTGCTGTTTCTACAAGCCTCGTGGCCAGCCTCAGTAGGGGTCTCCGGGTAAGGCTAGGGGTCATTATTTGATAAATAATATTATTCCATGTATGTCATAGCCTATTGTGTTTCCCTGAGTTTTCATGTGAGATTTTAGATGTTTAGAGGGAATCAGGAGACATCCTGTTGGTGTGGGGTTCTTGGGGGTGTCTGACTTTCACAGATAAGTCAACACCTCTGAAAAATTTTGGTTCGTTTTTCCGGCGGCTTTCGAAGCCAGCTGCCTGTTTCTTGTCCTGCGGACGAGTAAGGAACTTACCAAATGTCCCGGCGTGGTATGCTAAACCATGAACTTCCCGGTGGAAATGCGATTTCCTCAGGGAATAACTCGGCCCGTCGAGTGAACTCGCCCTGACCGATAGCCTCACGCGGCAACTTAGTATGCCCGGCGCACAGTTCATTGGTAACACTGACTAAATACAGTAGTCAACTTACAAGAATGCGTGATATTTTACTAACTTACAAGAATGCGTGATCTTTTACTATCTCTCTAGTCCAAATAGTCATTGATAGTAAAACGTTTAAGGTCGTTAAGGGCCAGTGACACCTTTGTCACAGGTAAGCAGTTCAAAGAATCAGAGAAACCTAATAGATTCTCTGAGTCAAGTCCAGCGGAAGGGTAGAGTAGCAGTGGCTATAGCTAATTTTCCGGTGGATTTGAGGTAGGATGTATTAACACCGCTCAGGTTATCCTTATGAGCATTGATTCCTGGAAATTTCTATTTCCAGATAGCAACACTTCAGTGGCAGTACCGGCGGCAGTTGGGTGAGCCGATAACGGCACAGGGGGGGTCCTAACTCCATCATGCCTCGGTTTGACTTATGCGCCACTCCTACCTGCTCTCTCTTACCAGTTTTTGCACACAAATTATGCATAAAATGCGTTAAGTGCCTCGATCGTTCACGAGGATTATGGGTGTCGAAATGATGCGCCGTGTGCTCAGAACTAAGAGCGGCGCTCTTCGACAAGAGAGACCTTTCATGCCTTGCGGCTTTAAAATAGATCAAAAACTTATTTAATGGGTACGCAAAGGACGTAGCCCATAAAGCATTACACTGTGACAATGAGGCCCTGTGGGATCATCTAGTAATAAAATCTCCTTTAGTAAAATCAACTCCGGCCAAGTCAACTAAAGTCTTATCTAAAGCACTGGCGAGTAGTAATAGTAGCGACAGTGAGAGTGCCGAGGAGACCCCCCCCTGACCGGTCAAAGAGAAGACGGTCCCCTTCCCCGAGTACTAAATCTCGGTCGAGATCACGGTCCCATCATAGACAATCCCGTCATTCTTCAGTTGAATCTTCTAGATCGACGAAACGGCGGAGGGAGGATTCAGATTCTTCGACAAAACTGGGAGGTTTGACACTCTCCCAATACCAAAGAAGGAAAACCTTCTATTTAGTAGGTAGCCTCGGAGTATCCAACGTAGAGCTATATACCTATCGTATAATTCCGTTCCGCTCTGGAGCGGACAATTATCGTAATCACTAGTGCGATTAAATCGATAACATCTAGAGTAGCACCTTACTCTCTCTACTTGGTACGTTGTACACACTCTTGAGGCTACTATTTTAAAGGAAATGAAAATATTGATGAGAAAGAAAAGAGAAAATTGCAGAACATTGTCCATCCTATCTGGCTCCTTAAGCCGTTGTCACGGGTCCACCGCACAACCCGACCGGGTTCATTAGATCATCCAGGTATCAAGTTAAATAGACAAGATTGGATGGGCAGGGGTACGGCGTGAGGGCGGGATACTATGACGTTCGATGCTCCGAGGCTACCTACCAAATAGAAGGTTTTCCTTCTTTGGTATTGGGAGAGTGTCAAACCTCCCAATTTAGTAGTAGCCTCTACGTCTCCAACGTAGAGCTAGAGTAACAAATCGGAGGCGGACATCCAAGCGAAAAAACACAAACTTAGCTCTTAGGAAATATCAGGACAATGGAAAGACTGACTTAAACAAGAGAGTTTATAATTATAAAGAGTGTACAGACAGGTGCATATCAAGAGAGGTCAAGTACAGTCAAGTCTTATTCCATGAGATAACATAGCCTAAGACAAAGAATGATGCATTTCATAATGATGAATATAAAGTCCAGGATGCCCCCCCCCTTCTTCCGGAAGAAAGCAGGACGACCCATACTGTAACTAGTAAATACCGGCATACGCCGAATAGGAGTACCGTACAGGATGTGACGAGAAACTACATGAGCAGTGTCTGTGACGAGCATGAAAAGCCATATGAGAAAATTCAGTGGTATGAGGACAAGACATACCGAAAGAATGTAGTATACTGAAGACTAGAAAGCATATCAAAAGCTTAGCCCAGTTATTAATCTTTAACATAGGTGCAAGTATGGGTATAGTGCAATACCCTTCCCTCCCCCCCCCCCCCCCCCCAATAAGGAAGGACAGGACAGGACAGGAGAAGGACAAGAGACAGAAGGAACCCCGCAGGTAGACCCCGAGGGAACCTGCAGGCCCAATGCACTACAAGGACGCCCCGGTCTGTCGGTGGACAACGACAGAGAGGAGGAGACAAACGTGGTGGGGGAAGACCAAAGCCCTGTGTCGGCAAAGTCCGGGCGAGAAAAATCAAGTAAAACCTGAATGGAGCAGCGTACGAACGGACAGCATGAGCTGTGCCCTGAACGTACGGGTTACTGGCCCGAAGAACCCGACACAAGCGAAGTCCCACAGCACGGCGATCAAGCCTCCTATCGGATGTAGGCGCCACCCGTAATGTCAACCCCGACACTGGCCTGGCCGAGTACACATACGTATGCAGGGTTTGAACCGGGCAGAATGGACGATGAACCCTACCACGTGTGGAAGCCGGTACAGGAAAGGCCTAAAAACGGGAGTGTCGCGTACGGTTGTAGCTACAAAACGAACAGACGGAGCCAAAGTAACTGACCCAAGGACGGGAGAAAACGGAAGCAATGCCGGGTCATAGACATGGCAGCCAGCTCCGAGACGCCGTCACCCGCCGCCAAAGCCAGAAGGAACAGTGTCATGGCATGGAAGTGTTCAGGCACGGGGTAAATAGTGTAAGAGGCAGACGAGAGCAGTGGGAGAGCCTCCGCCAGAGACCACTGAGGAGGAATCTGACGCGGGGTAGGCCGAAGTCCAAAGCAGGCCCGCATGAGGAAAGCCAATGCCCTGTGAGGAACGACCAACCCCGTGAATGACTCAAACGGTACCCAATTGGCCAACAGGCGGGTCCTAAGCGTGGTGTATATGTTGGGACGCATCTCAAAAATAACCAAATGAGGTAGGAAAACACGAACGCCACCGACAGGCGTGTCCGTGATGTGTTGGTCATCCCAGAAGGAAAACCGTGCCAGTGAGAGACGGAAGTCTGCCACTGAGAATGTGTCCAGTGGAGAGGATTTGACAGTCAAAGATCGACTAACCGTCGGCAGCCACCCTGCCTCACAAACATCCACGATGTGAAGGCCAACGAGGTCCCGAGGCCACCAATCGATCCCAAGTGGAAATCGGGGAACGATAGGGGAACAGGACTCGGGCGCCACCGCCACAGCTGAGCGGACCAGGCGTGTGCCGGCCAGATGGAAGTGAACAACCAAACAAAGTTCAATTACCCACTCAGCCTGCGGAGGACTTTGCACATCAAAAAGGGCGTCGGGTGGCGGAAACACATCGAATACGGTGTGTTGGAAAAACCAAACTACCCGGATGCGCTGTCCCATCGACAGAGCAACCGCCCATAGGTCAGCAGTCCCGGGTAGGCAGGGTACACGCAGTGCGACGGTGGAAAGGAGTGCGTGGCAAAACAGGTACCCCGCCAGGTCCTGAAGAACGAAAAGACTACGCAGTCACCTGACTCAGGGTGACAGGCGTGCTCGACCTGTCCCAGTCGAGGCCCGCCCACGGCACATCGTGCGACGGTGGAAGGCAGGACTCGGGAACGGCGACTAGGAAACCGAACCGAGGAACGAGGGGGAACAAGGAGAGCGGCGTGTACACATCCCCTATAGATGTATTGACAAATGGAATGGGCTGGAGGAGGAGGTGGTAGGGGCAAAGAATATCCATATTTTCAAGAATTTTTTTGATAAAAAGTAGACTGAGAGACGGGACAACACGAGCTTAGCTCAACTCCTGTAAACTACAATTAGGTAAATACAATTAGGTAATATACAGTGTGCGGGAGAGTTCGCGGAGAAGATCCCACCCACCAAGGAAAAGAGGAGCGGAAGACCCCGAGTGATCAGGGGAGGCAAGGCCAGTCCGACGAGGGTCGTAAAGACACGAAGGGCGACATGGAGACCGAAGGGTAAACTGCCGAACGTGACATAATGAGAGTCATCAAGACGAGGCACGATAGGTCGACCACCGGTCACAACACCTCGCTGTCCGTCACGGAGACCAGAAAGAGATGCGACAGGAAGTCCCGCTGGTGAGGCGAGACTACACGAATAATCCCATGGACAGAATAACAGAGGCGACGTCTGGGGAGACAGGCTGACGTCACGCAGGTCGTCGGATTGGTAACGTGGACCGGCACCTCGAGGACAGACTCCGCCGTATGACCCGGCGTGCCCACGAACGGCGAAGCTATACCGAGAGGGGGGACGCAAGAGTCGGTACGGGCCCCGAGTCTGGCGGCCTCGTTACGAGCCGGACTGCCGACCTCAACGAAGAGGAAGCGGTTGAGGAGGGTCGGGACATCCCAGGCGGACGGGGAGCGAAGAGCTCCGCAGCAGCAAAGAGGGAAGACCCCTGCCATGCAGGTGCAGAGAAAAGCCCCTCCGGAGAGAGCACAGAACACAAATGCGACGTGCGGACCTCAGCCGGCGCCAGTGTACAGAAGGAAAACCACAGAGACTGGCGACAACGCGCAGCCTCATGGAAGGGACACTGAATGAAGCCGACAGAGGCGAGCTGCAGTCGCACACGCCCGAATTGGGCCCCACCCTTCCCGAGCACCCTAGTCGGTGGGGCTACAAGAAGCCTGAGGGGAAGCCGAGCTAGGTGCAGGCGCTCGAAGAGGGTGGAGAGCATGCGAGCAGTGCGCCGCCAGGGCTTGTGAACACGTTCCAGGGCATCCTTCTCTGGTGGCGTGAAGGAACGTGGCATACGTTCAGAAAGATAACGGAGGGGCAAAGAACCAGGCCCAAAATGGAGGTGAAACCCCGGATGAAGGCATGACGAGGCCCGACATAGAGGAGCAGTCGACACGAGGGAGTGGTGAAGAACCCATCTCCGACCGAACCCCGAAGTCGACGCCCTCCGTCAGCCACAAGGAACAATAAAAGAGAAACTATGGAATGACACTACTGAAACTCATACGATGCTGACAGAGTGGGCGCGTCGACATATACGTCGTGTCGAGCAAAGGCTTCGAGCCGTACCTGCCAACTCGCAGGCACCAGGCGCACCCCTTGTGCATGTGTAAGAGCTGGTTCCGGGCGGGATGCCGCCACGTTCCCCCACGATGACGGCTTCCCGTAAAGGGAAGGGAAGCAACGTCCGTTAGGGACCTGAAACGTCCCGAGGGACGGAATGTGGACAGGCCGACCAACCAGCCCCAGGCTACACGCAGGGAGCATGACTAAAGAAGTCGATGCCGCCTGGGAGCGAGTGGGAGGATGGACAACCGGAGCAGCAACCACAGGTAGAGCAGGTTACGTAGGCAAGAACACCGCCCAGTACGGAAGCACGCCCGGAGATCGTACAGGGAAAGAGACAGGGCGGAGTGGAGCCGTAGACCGTCGGCGACGTGGTGAAGGAGAGCGGCGTCAGCCCTACGACCCGGCGTCCTCGGAAACAGTAGTGACGTCCGAACGAGGCCCCGTGGGAAAAACGTTCAGGCGCCAGGGAGACAGCAGAGGAAAGGGGAAGCATGGCACGCACCCCTTCGTTGAGGAAGCGTGGAAACCGTCGGAGGCGGTCCGTGACAGAGAGAGCGAAACCCCGAACATGGAGCGGAGGCGAGACCTTGCCTCTACAGCGTCCGGGAACGTAGGACGAGACCCAAAGGTCAAGATCGACGAGACACGGTCTACACCTCCGAGGGTTAAGCCCATCGCGGTTGGAGCACGAGACATGGGTAGGACTCTCCATGTCCCAATGGGCATGGCAGGACGGGAACCCCCACGGTGTGCGCAGGGAGGAAAGGACATCCTCACTGCAACCAGAAAGGAAAAAGATACCGAAGGCCTATGTATGAAGCGCCCCAGGCAGAGCAGGGGAAGAAAGCAGGCGGGCCACAAAGAGTTACCACAGGTAAATAGGAGGGACGGTAGTAGAGTGTCCCAAGAATACCGCCATGTACATAAGCATGGGGCGGATGGAGGCAAAACCGGTCAGCGGTGGCCTCCTGAGCCTTGGGTGGAGCCACATGGACGGCCTGAACCGGACAGAGGAGTCGGAGATCGTCAGCGGGATGGGGAAGGAGAGCGACGACCCACCTTTGTTGCGGAGTCCTCGGAAACAGCAAGGACGCCCGAACGAGGCACTTGGAGGAAAGGCGATCTGGCGCCTTGAAGACTTCCGACGCGCACAAGGAGGAAGTGACATCCACATCGCAATTGGAAAGGAAAAAATACCGGTACTGATGTCCCATGTATGAAGCACAGGAAATGTGTGCAAGCACAATATTGGTAAACAAAAACTTGAATCCGTGATAGGAGAGTACCCCCTTCCCCTGTTGAGGCAGGGAAGGACGAAAAAGGGGGGCCCTTCGAAACAGGCACGAGGGCAGAAAAACGCACAAAAGTGGTCACTACACCCTGCAAATGGAGCACCTTTCATGAAAGTGAGTATTCCCCCCCCCCCCTTATGCGTGGTGAGGGGTGAAGAGGGACCCCCCATGCGGGGAGGGTCAGGGAGAGACCAGGCGAACCAGCAAGTGCAAAGAACCCCGTGCAAGTCCCGAGAAGGAAGGCATGAAAAGCCTTATAAAGGAAGAGGATAATAATAATACACATGGAAACGGATGTTGACGATGAAGGATAAGACAGTGGTGGAACGAAAGTCATTGATTGATTATGTATGTGTGGATGAACGAATGAAGAAATCTGTGATGGATGCTAGGGTGTATAGGGGTATTGGAGGGGGTCTGTCTGATCATTATGTAGTGGTAGCTAAGGTTAGGATACAAAAGAAGTGGGTGAGGAGAGCGGGAGGGAGGCGAGAGGAGGGTGGAATGGTGAGGGTGGAGAGGTTGCAGAGAGGAAGTCAGGGAGGAGTACAGGAGAGCAGTGGAAAGACGACTAGTGGGTTCGACCTGGAAGTTATGGAGGAAGTGGAGGAGATGAGCAAGGTGTTAAGGATGAGATCTGTGCAGCATGTGAGGAGGTGTGTGGAGTGAGGAGAAGAGGGAGGGGAGTGAAAGGTACAGCATGGTGGACAGAAGAGGTAAGAATAGCTGTGGAAGAAAAGAAGAAAGCATATAGAGAGTGGTTGGGTAGTAGAGGGAATGAAGATTCCGAGAGACAGAAACGAGCGAGGTACGTGGAGAGTAAGAGGGTGGTGAAGAGAGTAGTGAAGGAGGAAGTAAGAGAAGAGTAGATGAGGAATTTGGAAGGAATCTGAGTGTAAAATGGAGGGAGAGTAAGAACTGTTCTGGAAAGAAGTCAAGAAAGTTAGGGAAGGTAGCAAGGGAAACAGTAAGGGTGTGAAAGATAAGAATGGGATAATGCTAGCCGAGAAGCAAGAGAGAGTCGAAAGATGAGGGAGTACTTCAGTGAGTTGCTAAATGAAAGGAATGAAGAGCCAGCAAACATAGCTGGATATGGTATGGGAGGGAAGAAGAGAAGTAGTGGAGGAGGAGTGGGGATCAGGAGGTCAGAAGTGTGGGAAGCCATGAAAAGAGTGAAGTTGGGGAAAGCACCCAGGAACAGATGGAGTGTGTGGGGAAATGTTGAGGTATGGTGGTGAGATAGTGATAGAATGGGTATGGAAAATGTGCAAACTAGCATGGGAGAAGGGGAGTGCACCCGATGAGGAAGACTGGATAATAGTCCCCTATATAAGGGCAAAGGGAAAGAGGAGTGTGTGGTAACCACCGAGGAATATGTCTTCTAAGCGTAGTAGGGAAGGTATACAGTAGGGTAGTGATTGAGAGAGTGAGTGAGAACGGAGAAATGGATAGGCGACGAGCAGGGAGATTTTTAGGAAGGGAAGAGGATGTGTAGATCAGATTTTTACCCTGAATTGTGTTGTGGAGAAGTATCTGGAGAAGAAACAAAAGGTGTTTGTTGCCTTTATGGACTTGGAGAAGGCCTATGACAGAGTGGATAGAGAAGGTTTGTGGAAAGTACTTAGAATATACGGAGTAGAGGGCAAGTTGCTGAAAGCAGTGAAGAGCATGTATGAGGGTGCAAAGGCGGCAGTACGTGTGGAGAGTGAGCAGAGCGAGTTCTTTGACCTGAATGTTGGTTTGAAAACAGGGGTGTGATGGCCCCGTGGTTGGTTACTGTATATTCTGGAATGATGGAGTTATGAAAGAAAACTATCAAGAGCAGTGGATGTTGGTGTATCGCTGAAAAGGGAGGGAATTGAGTGGAAGCTACCTATACTGCTGTTTGTGGATGATACAGTTCTGATGAGTGATAATGAATGGGAGTTGCAGGGTCTGGTAAATGAGTTTGGAACAGTGTGCGAAAAACGGAATTTGAAGGTAAATAAGGGAAGAGCAAGGTTATGGTCTTCGAAAGGGGTGAAGTCACAGAGTGTGAGGTGAAGCTGAACGGTCAGGCTATGGAGATCGTCAACTCTTTTAAGTATCTGGGCAGTGTGTTGAGTAAAGATGGGACTATGGATGAAGAGGTGCGGGAGAGGGTACAACAGGGGAAGAGGGTTGTAGGAATGCTAAAAGCAGTAACAAGAAATAGGGTGGTCAGTATGGAAGTGAAGAAGTCCTTGCATGACAGTGTGGTAATCCCGACACTGACTTACGGAAGCGAAGCATGGACGTTGGTTGAGAGACTCAGACCAAGAGTGAGAGCAGTGGAAATGAATACTTAAGGAGAGCGTGCGGAGTTACATGGAGGGATAGGCACACTAATGAGGAAGTAAGAAGGAGGTGTGGAGGTAGATGTGAAAGTGTGAAAAGAGGACAACTTGAGATGGTTCGGCCATATGGAACGTATGGAAAGCGAGAGAATGACTAAGAGGGTGTACGAGAGCGAGGTGGAGGGACAGAGGGGGAGAGGTAGACCGAATATGAGGTGGAAGGATGGAGTGAGGAACTACATGAACGAAGGCGGTGCTGGTTGGGGGGGAGGGGCGTCGACTGACTGGGGACAGAGGTGCATGGGGGCGGTTCGTTCGTGGCCACCCCTTCGGGGATCACGGCGTCAGGCAATAGATAGATAGATAGATAGATAATAATAATACCCAAAGGTTGAAGGTACTGAAGAGAAGAAGACGCCCAAGGGTACCATCAGAGTAGAGTGGGAGCACAATCTGATGAAAAGGAGAAGTCCGTGATCTACTGCAACCGAGTCCCTATACAGAGGCAAAGCAAAGCACCCTAGCACCGACCCAGAGAGGAGTGGACCAGAACTGGCCGCTCCGCTCGGGGGCGGAAATCCGCTCTGGAACGGGATGTAGGACGAATGTAGGAAGGGTGGAACTCACCACCCGGTGAGGAACCCGTGGCGAGAGCAGAGCGAAGGAGACATACTACACTGGAACCAGAAGAAAAAACCCCAGTGTAGACCCCGTGTAGGCCATGGGAAGGCATGCATGTATGTCATCGACAGGAACAAGAAGAAAGCCTGTTTGTAAGCACCATGAAAATAAAGGCCATGGCAATGCACGCATGTATGTCATTGGCAGAGACAAGACGAAAGCCTGGTCGGAAGCACCACGAAAAAACCACTGAAAGTCGATGAATCCTTAAGAAGAAGGCCAAAGAGAGCCCCCGAAATGGGAGGCCAGGCAGGAGTATCAGTCATGAGGTCATGCACAAAATAAAGATCAGAGATCCCAGAATAGGCTACAGGCACCAGGTCAGGGAGTAGCTTAAAAGCTCTCACTAGGCCTGGAGACTGGAGTCCCGTCCAATGAAGGAGAGTGCTCCCCCCCCCCATGTCCCCCTGGAAGTTAAAGCTGAAGAGAACCCTCCAACAGGAGGATCAGGAAGGCCATAGGGGAACCAGCAACAGGCCAAAGAGCCCCAAACCCCAGGTCAGAAAAAACCAAGGGGTAGGCCAACCCTCTGAAGAACTGAAGGAAACCCCACCCCAAAATATAATGGAGACCAATACCGTAAGGCCGGTATCAGTGAAGAGGTCCTGTAGGTAAGCACAGCCTGGTAAAAAGGAGCATGAAAATATGTCTGAATGGAAGTGCAGGACGACCAGTCTAGGCCTAAACCGAGGCAAAAGTAGCTCGACCGTAAACGGCAACGTCCGTTGGAGAGCGGAAAAGTACCGACATCGAGCGGGAACGTCCGCGTTCCAAGGTGGGCGGAATCGTCC
Source organism: Paralithodes platypus (assembly GCA_032716605.1). Taxonomy (NCBI): domain Eukaryota; kingdom Metazoa; phylum Arthropoda; class Malacostraca; order Decapoda; family Lithodidae; genus Paralithodes; species Paralithodes platypus. The sequence goes on along the minus strand of CM064499.1, from coordinate 11,079,486 downwards.
GTATACGGACGCGTACGTTCAGGTGCGGGAAGTGGTATGAGACGGCAGTAGTGCGTGAGGGAAAAGGCCCGTCCGAGAGCGGAGAGGCCCAGATGGGCCCCGCCGTAAGCCGAGGACCCAGGAAAGGTAGCCTGGCAAGTCACAGCAGACGTGGGAGCGTCTGTGGGTAACAGACAGCGTGAAAAAAGACCTCCGACATAGAACGGAAAGTCCCGTTCTAGAGCGTCTGTGGGTAGCAGTCAGTGTGAAAGACAGACCTCCGACATAGAACGGAAAGTCCCGTTCTAGATCGGAGGGGCCCAGGGAGACCATGAAACCGTAAAATGAAAGGTCCGACCTAGAGCGGGGAGTACCCGACCCAGGGCGGCAACCCATTGGTACGTCTGAGAGGTCTGTGGCACCCAGGAAGGTGGAAGGCCAGTAAAATAAAAGTCCCTTCCAAAAGCGGAGGGGCCCAAAGGTAACCCTCCTAAAGTCACATCAGGCGCGGGAGAGCCTGTGGGTAATCAAGTGCACGACCGTAGTGGAGGGCAGTAGACAGAATAAAAACTTGTCAGATAAAAACACATCAGAACGGGCTACGTTCGCGGTTTTGTGGGACTGAGGCCAGGAAGACAGAGCACTGGAGCCGTCAATCAAAATGTGAGCATTGTATGCCAGATTGAGGTTGCCACAGTGTTGAAAGCCAAACGCCCCCCCCTAGGCTAGGCCAAAACTCGGAAGTTAGCCTAGTCGGCACTTGAGTCAGTAATATATGAAATTACAGGGAGCCACTAGGTACCGTACCCTTGATGAGGGTAAGCAACAAGGGATCGTAGCGACAGGAATACAGAGCACTGGGGCCGCCGATCAATACAGGGGCATTTATGCCAGATTGAGGAGGCCACAAGAGTCGTACACCAAACGCCCCCCTTCTAGGCTAGGTTAAAAAAGTTAGCCTATTCGGTACCTGAGTCAGATTAATATTGAATGGGAAGAGGCTAGGCGAAAAAACGGAAGTTAGCCTATTCGGTACCAGAGCCAGAATATATGAAATTACAGGGAGTCACCAGTTACTGTACCCTTGATGAGGGTAAGCAACAAGTGACCGAAGCGTCAGGTAGACCGTAATATCAATACAGGGGCAGAGTATGCCAGATTGAGGAGGCCGCAGAGTCGCAGTCTAAACCAAAACGCCCCCCATCAAGGCTAGGCTAAAAACGGAAGTTAGCCTAATCGGTTCTGGAGCCAGTAATATATGAAATTACAGGGCGCCACCAGTTACTGTACCCTTGATGAGGGATATAATCAATACCGTAGGAGGGGCAGTAGACAGAACAAAAACTGTCAGACAAAAACTCATCAGAACGGGCTACGTTCGCGGTTTTGTGGGACTGTATCCATGGAGACAGAGCACTGGGTCCGACAATCAAAAATTGAGCATTGTATGCCAGATTGAGGTTGCCACAGTGTTGAAATCCAAACGCCCCCCCCCCTAGGCTAGGCCAAAACTCGGAAGTTAGCCTATTCGGTACTTGAGGCAGTAATATATGAAATTACCTGGCGCACTAGTTCCTGCACTCTTGAAGAGAGGCAGCAACAAGTAAAAAGACCACCAAAAGGGATCGGCCCTACAAGGGTCAGCGCCCCCCTTCCAACCAACTAGAAGGGCACAAGTAAGCCTAGGCCTAATTTCACGAAAAGAAAAGCAAAAATAAAGGCAATGACAAAAAACTATAATGACAAGAAGCTTACTAAAGACAAAACTAAAGCCACCGCAAGTGAAATGAATACAAAAGGCAAAGCCTAAATGAACGAGTGTCGCCCAAGCGGTGACGCATGCGCAGATGGCAAAAAATGAAGTAACCTCCAGTTTCGACGCTACACTCCAAGAAAAACACATTTGAGCCCATTTTTCAGTGTGCCTACAGCACGTATCATCTGTCTAGCATCACAGGTACCTTAAATAAGGCCCACAACCAGAGCTGGGCACTTTAGCCAACACTTCCGCAAATAGCCAATTCCGCCATGGCGGAAGTGTCATTTTGTTGGCGAATTAGCGTTGGCGCCAAAATGGCTGCCTATTTGCGGGTTTGAAGCTCTGGAAAGTACCTCCATGTTGCAAATCTCGAGTCCTCAAAATAAAAATTCCAGCCGCCAGCCAGCCCTGGGCCGCTCCTGCAGCTCCAGCCAAAAAAAGTCATGTGACCAAGCCAACTACCTGTGTTCTGGAATCTAGGCTTATACATCGGCTCTTCACGTTTGTTCACTTACTTAGTAGCAAGTGTCGAGCTTGCAGTCCAAGAATTCCAACCTGCTAGCAAACTTTGTTTATATTTTCGGCCTATTGAAGTGAACATTGAGTCTACCATCATGCCTACCGCAGCTGCCAACAGCATGGGGAGCAGTTCACCACCATCATACGACAGTGATGCTGCAGAGCATGCAGAAATCGAGGACCTAAGCCACCCCTGGCCCCACCTAGAAACCTTCTATGGGCCTGTAATTACCAAGAAGATGTCTCTGGAGAAGGGCTTTATAACTTTATAATCTAGCCTAATTTAAGATTATAAAGTTAGGCTATCGTTAATTTGATTGATAGCCTGTTAATTTGTAACCTAAACTAATGTTATTAGGCTACCCTAATCCCATCAAAATGCCTCAAAGCATGTAGGCCTAGGCTAAGTCTAACTTCTATATAGGCTAGGCTATATAGCCTAGGCCTAGGTCTATAATCACAAATCCCATCAAAATGCCTCAAAGCATGTAGGCTAAATATTGCATGTTCTAACTTCTAAATATAGCCTAGGCCTATAGGCTAATTACTAATATAAGTAATTTTATTAGGCTAGGCCTAGGCTACCCTAATCCTATCAAAATGACTCAAAGCATGTAGGCTAAATAATATTGCATTTTCTAACTTCTATATATATAGGCTAGCGTAGGTCTAGGCTATAATCAGTCAATCACTAATTCCATCAAAATGCCTGTAGGCTAAATGTTGCATGTTCTAACTTCTATATATATAGCCTAGGTCTAGGCTATAATAACTAATTCCATCAAAATGCCTCAAAGCATGTAGGCTAAATATTGCATGTTCTAACTACTATATATAATATATAGCCTAGGGCTAGGTCTAGGCTATAATCAGTCACTAATTCCATCAAAATGCCACAAAACATGTAGGCCTAGGCTAAATATTGCTTGTTCTAACTTTTGTGTATATGCCTAGGCCTATAATCACACTCATTTTATTAGTGTCAAGTAGAAAGAGTTAATTTTGAAAGTATCATATAGGCCTAGAGTAAATTTAGCCTACAATAAAGTTTTATTAAATTTTGATCTGAAGCTAGGCCTTTATTCTGAGCATTAAAATTAATAGGCCTAGGCTACTTTCTATTAAATTACTTAATCTATCTAAAGTAGACCTATCTAGGCATATACTGTATAGCCTATTGCCATTCCCAAAGGGGGGACCACGAATAAATCGCCTCCTTGCACCTCTGTGATCCGGCGTACCTCCTCCTGAATGGTGCGGAATTGCGAATACTGATTATTACTGAAGCACTCTGCCCATAAACAAGTTGCCCCAACGTTTTACTGCCGATGTGGACAAACTAAGTGGCCTATGCTATATATATTAACCCTTTCACTGCGGGTGATGTTCTGGAATGTTTTGGCAATTTACAGCAATTTCCAAGCTTTAAAAGCCTGTATGTATATCCTTGAGGTCCATGGAAGTTGGGCAACATTATATTAAAGTAAATATATATATTTATTGACATTAGAGATTGAATTTATTGATTTACCCTTGATTCTGTAGTTTAAATTTAAAATTAATAAAAAACAGTTTGCATTTGCATATTTGCATTTGAGGACTAGAAATTTCACAAGGTTTGCACATTTGTGTTTGCTGAAGTTATGTTCTGGGTTTGCTGATTTGTGTATGCTGACTTGACTTTTTGTTTGTGGTGCCCAGCTCTGCCCACAACTCCCCCAAAGGGGAGGTGACAGGAGTTGTAGGCACAAAAACAGAGCACCAGAAAAAGTGTGTGCGTCATAGAGTGTAGCGCGAAAAGGAAGATGATCTAATGAACCCGGTCGGGTTGTGCGGTGGACCCGTGACAACGGCTTAAGGAGCCAGATAGGATGGACAATGTTCTGCAATTTTCTCTTTTCTTTCTCATCAATATTTTCATTTCCTTTAAAATAGTAGCCTCAAGAGTGTGTACAACGTACCTAGTAGAGAGAGTAAGGTGCTACTCTAGATGTTATCGATTTAATCGCGCTAGTGATTACGATAATTGTCCGCTCCAGAGCGGAACGGAATTATACGATAGGTATATAGCTCTACGTTGGAGACGTAGAGGCTACTACTAAATAATCCAGTTCAGGACAGAGTAGTACAGGACATAAAAGTGCCCGCACGGATGTCACGAAGCCGCGTCACCAGCCTACGCCGGGGTCGCGGCCACTTCCCTCCGCCTCTACCTCCACATTACAAAGATCGGAGGTAGGAGCAGAGGGGACTGAGTCGAGTCCTAGGGAGGTGAATAGTCAGTCTTTAAGTGAACCACATGACTTTACTTTTGCTATACCTAAGCTAAATTATGTAGCACGTAGAGCTCCACCGATTGTGTCGAATAGGGTTTTAGCCGAGAACTATGGGGGCTCACAAGCCTGCTCACATCAGTTATGATGACTCTCAGGTAATACCGGACTCCCAACCACCTGCAGGACAGGACAGGGGAGCCTGGAGACAATCGCCCTCACAGCTAAATCCCTTTAATGTTAATCAGACCATGACGGGGGAGAATACTAACTTAGACACCCTCCCCTCGTCTGTCCCAAATCTCATTTGGTCACCGAATAACCAGGTACCTGAAAACCGGCAAAAAATGCCGGAAGTGATAGACTTACCCGGAGAGCAGGAGGACATTGATCTGTCCTCGGCTCAACAAGTGAACAATGAGGAGGAATCTAAAGGGAGCTCTCAATCCTCTAGGGGGTCCCACAGTAAATGTGTGACTACAGACGAACTGAATGATATTTTACATAAAATTATGCAACAGTATGTTCCTACTACCTCAGGTCCTTCCACCAGTACCCCGGTAGCTCCCCCGATTGACTCCACGGTAAGACCTTTACAGCCTATCAGCATTAAATCTCCCCAAGCTTCTTTTCCTCCTCTTAATGTAAATCCGGCATCAGCCACGGCATATAGCACGATAGTGCCTGCCTCCTTGACTACCTCTAAAGTCCGTGTAATCACGGATGTTACTCCTCCCCCTCTTGATAAACTCCCACAGAGGAGAGGCCCTATGCCTCTCCTGTACGGGCCAGATTGCTCGTGGATTCCGGTAATAGCACAGAAACCACATATGGCACAGCAGACCGTGTCGGGGGAGCTTCCGGTCCCTAGTGAATGGACCATCGAGGTAAGTAAGAGTAAGAAACTCAGAGCCAAAGATGTAGAAGGAAAGTTATTGGATGTTACTATTAAGGCAATACCCAATGTATACAGTGCTGATTTCTTCGTATACTGTGCATCACCGGCTTTACTGTCCGCCTCAGCTACACGACTTTTCGCAGACTGGGCACGATCGGACGGCATGAACGACATAAAGTCCCTCAATGCACTGACACGAGAACTGGATACAGTTCCGGCGCTCGATCTAGGCCACAGTCCAGTCCTGCAGGTGGGGCAGGTAGGTACGGGTCCGTGGGTAGACTGGGAAATAGAGGCGCAATGATTCGCAGCCACCATTACCTCGAAATCCTCCCATCAGATCCCCCAAGAGAACCACTTATAGGCCTCACTATCAGTAAATAAGGCCGGAGGGGTGTCGCCGGCTTTGTTTGACTTCTTGGCAGCCCCCAAACTCGTACTTTACGAATTGAGCGACCCCTTTTGTACTCCCCCTCCGGCCCACTTGGACAGAGATTTCAAGTTACGCAGTAAAGCACTTAGACTATTTTCCCAATATTTAGTAAGTCGCCAGATTGCCCAGTCACTCACGAGAACCATTACGGCCATCTCAGATCAGAATGTACGGAAGGCCACGGAACTATCACGCAGGCTTCTGCTACAAAACTCCATTCAGTCCTTAGGTGATATAAGAATAGCTATCATGGAGGCGGTCAGAGGACGCCAGGACTTAAGAGTACTGTATACCTAGTAAAGAGGTTGCCGGGCAACACTTTCCCCAGTATTAACTGCCTCACTACTTAATCAGGATACATGGAGTGCAGTATTCAATATGGTAGATGTTCTAAGGCAGAGTACCTCCCAGCCTAGAAAGGAGCCCTTTAAGAAACCGTACTCTAAACCTAAAGGCGGTAATAAGCCTCAAGCTCCTAGTGCTAAACAGTCCTTTCGGGACCCCAGAGCTTCCCAACAGCAGGGAGGTACTCAGCACAAACACAGGCAGGGTAAACACTCAGGCAAGTGGGATAACAAAGGTAAGTCTCACAACAAGCCACATCAAGGATCGACGTCTGCTAAAACCAGCCAGGCATCTCGTTCCACTACACCACCACCAATAAACTAGTCAGTCACAATCTCTCTCTCCCGGGACCTATCGCGGGCGAGTTGGATCTGAGAGCAGTCCCGGCGAACAGACCCAGTACAGAAACTAGGTCGTTCCAGGCATGCCGCAGGGCCTGGCCCCGACGAACGTGGGCCTGGACAGTGGTAAGCAAGGGCATTACTTAGCGGTGGCTCCGACGACCTCATTTATGTCAAACTCAAGAGTTTAATCATGTTTCTTTAGAGGTGGAGTCACTTGTCCAAGAAATTATCACCAAGCATGTCATTGTCCCGGTAAATCCAACTTGCCATGTTTTCACCTCCAGACTTTTTCTCGTGCCAAAGAGGGACAGTGTGCAGATGCGACCAGTAGTAGATCTCTCGTATCTGAACACTCATATTCACAATTCACCCTTCAGGATGCTTACAGTGAATCAAATCAGGCTCACACTTCCGCCGCAAGGTTGGATGTGCTCCCTAGACCTGAAAGATGCCTATTGACATGTCTCCATAAACAAACGGTTCCAAAATTCCTCGCCTTGAGGATCAGACAAGAGACTTACGTCTTTCAGAGATTACCCTTCGGGTTGAACCTGGCACCGAGAATCTTTACAAAATTAGTCCGGCAAGCCCTTCTACCTTTATTAGCTCAAGGGATCAAGGTGATGTGGTATCTAGACGACTGGCTGGTAGTGGCAGAGTCAGAGAGTTTATGCCAGAGTCATGTAAACAAAGTCATAAATCATGTACAGACCCAAGGGTTCAAGGTAAACTTGGCAAAGTCTCTCCTTATACCCACACGGGAAATCCAATGGATAGGGCTGGTCTGGGACACGGCTAATCTGACTCTCACTCAGAGCGTGGACAATCGCAACAGATTTCGCAGGAAACTGTTTCGTTTTCTCCACAGTCTGAATACGACGAGAACGACATGGGAGTCCCTGGTCAGTTCTCTCAATTGGATCCAATTAACTGTGAAGTTGGGCCGGCTGAAAGTAAAGAGGTTAATCATGGAAGGCAACAAATTCTTCCCGCTTTTGCCGGCGGGAAAATTATGGACCATTCCTCCATTAATTCACAACTTACTGTCAGTTTGGGCGAAGAAGGAAATATTGCACTCAATAATGACGTGGGTGTCTCCTCCGCCTACGGTATGGGTAGACACACATGCTTCAGGGACAAGAGGCTGGGGTTATCAGTCAAGCCTAGGCCACCAGGGCCAAGGTCTTTGGTCCCCGGACATGAACTTTCATATAAACCAACAAGAGCTCTTAGTCCCACTATTTTTCCTGCAAACTCACGGCTCTTCATTACAGGGGAAGTCAATTGCGTTTCGAATGGACAACTTGAATGCGGTACACTGCATTCAAAAGCAAGGGTCAACAAGGTCTCGGAGGTTGCTGGAATTGTCAGAACAGATTTTTGCTCTAGCCGAATCGCTGAGCATTCATCTGCATGCATCTTATCTCCCGGGCGTAGCAAACGTCTGGGCAGATGCTCTGTCCCGGAGACAGAGCACCTCAGTAGAATGGGCAATCAGACAAAACATCTTCAACAAGATGATTGCAGAGCCATACCGTCCACAAGTGGATCTATTTGCGTCAGAAGGGAACCACAGACTTCCTCTCTACCTAACCCGCCGGGAGAGAACCTCGGCGGGAGGTCCCAACGCATTATCAGAGGACTGGAACAAGTGGACTTCCATCTATCTTTTTCCTCCTCCAGACGCTTCACTCATGTGTCAAGTATTTCACAAACTACGGGGTTACCGAGGTCTAGTCTCGATGATCGCGCCACTATGGCCGGCTCATTTGTGGTATCACCAATTGAAGACATGGTGCGAGAACCCGGCCTCGTCCTTCCACTTGGAAACAATTGGCAACCTAAAGACCTCGCTGACTTTTGCCTTATGGACATTCAAAATGCCAAATGGCTAACCCAGTATGGAGAGAGTGTTACAAACAAATTTCTTAATCAGTATACTATGTCCACCAGGAGACAGTACCAATCACATTGGAAAAAATTCACAACCTGGATAGTGGAGACAGCACAAACAGACACCTCAGTGGCTCTCATTTTTAAGTACTGTACCTAGATTAATTGTTTGAACATAAACGCTTCTCAGTAGTGACACTAAAGAATCACTTGTCAACTATTAGAAACCCCTTTTTCGACCTCACTGGTCTATCCATACCACAGGCAGAAGAAAAAGACTTGATGAGGTCATGTTTCAAGCTACGCCCACCACCACGCCAGCTCATGCCTACCTGGTCGCTTGACAACGCCTTATCATTGCTTCACTCACGCAAATATAACCATGCGCCGGATTTTGATTCAGCATTAAAGAAGACTGTGTTCCTGATGGCTTTAGCGACAGGAAACAGAGTATCGGAGCTGGCGGCGATGAGCAACGAACCCAACTGCCTTAGGTTTGGGAGACTGAACGAACAGGTACAAATCGCTCCGTCTCCCACGTTCATTGCAAAGAATGAACATTGTGATCATGTATTCTCAGAATGTTCTGTTCCGGCGCTTAAAAGAGGACACACACACCATCTTTTATGCCCCGTACAAGCTTTACTTAAGTTTATGAGGGTAGCACAACCTCGACAACCAAGCTTCCTATGGGTCAACCGAACAGGGAATCGCATCACGAGACGGAAATTAGCTTCTTTACTCGTAGATGTAATCAGGGAAAGTAATCCCGGCTCATGATATAAGAAAGTGGGCGGTTTTTCTTAAGATTCATGCAAAATTATTCAGTGGACGACATAGCTAACACAAAGCTATGGGCATCCAACAATACTTTCTTGACACGATGTGGCCCTGGATAAACCAAAACTAACCTGTGTGGCGTTACGGCAACAGGTCTAGTAGTCCATGTGCTATTACTAATTAAGTGTTAATCTAAAAAGGTGAAAAGGAGGGGGGGGGGGGGGGAGGGGCGGGCTAGATAGCTCAAAGACCCCTAGACCCTTCCGCCGGATATTGTGATGAGTTCACGAGCTGTGATACTTAATAGTCGAGCTGGTTCTACAGCTCAAGATTTTATTTTATTTTGATATATACAGTATATCAGTACAACTATATAGTATAAACAAGATGTACAAACAATTATAGAATGTACAAATAGTTTTAAGGCCAGTATATAATCCAAAGTATTATAGGTCGGTACCTGTTCGAAAGGGAATAAGAATATGTCCCTAAGCAATCTTTTAGACGGATCACAGAGTGCAAATCCAGTCAACTATAAGCAGATCTTCTTTGAAGTAATGCACTGCTTCCCCTTTTTCCATTTTTATAAACATTGTATGTAAACAATAAACACTTAAATTGTTATACAGATTCTTTGTCTTTACCTGAGGTAATTTGTTAGTGTGTTAATATTGTCACGAATGTCCCCCTCCAGTCTTAAGATATCAGGCATATCGTCAATGATGGAGGGGCCACTAATAAATTATAGGTTTGATTCCCGGAGGGAAGAAAGAAAACCTAATATTTAGTAGGGGCCCCGTAATTATTGATGATGTAGGGCCCTCCCGTCCATCCCCTTCCCATTCGCTTGATGTCTTGAGATGAATCTTAATATGTCAGTGAAGAAAGAATGGCGGCTCGGGGAGCAGCGGCAAGGAACCCCACACAAGAAATCCACGAGATGGAAAGGTATAACAATATAACAATTATTAAGTATATTTTTCTTTTTTATATTTTACGAAGGTTTTTCATAGAGAGTACCCAATCATAAGAAGATTCCATAAGAGAATAAGCGTTACCCTTATGACAGATACTCCGTTCTTCCCCGCGGCGGTAGATTCAAACTGGCTACCGCGGGCGCTTGAATGGAGGCTATTATACTAATAGGCATATCGTCAATGATTACGGGGCCCCTACTAAATATTAGGTTTTCTTTCTTCCCTCCGGGAATCAAACCTATAATTTGCCAGCCTCCAAGGGAAAGGCCCACACATGCCAACATGGATATGGATCTTTATATAAACCTAACACAATGTATAGCAGATAAGAATGGAGGTACTGTAGATTACTTTAGGTGACTAACTTTTTTTTATAAAAGTTTTATTCGAAAGTTGCCAGACCAGAATTGCCTAAATATTCCCTGTGTGAATCTGCCTTGACCCTTTCGGTACAATGAGGCATTTCTTTATATTATTCTGGCAAACATTAAATTATTTTATTTAGCTTAGGAAAGATATGCGAGTCAAAGGGTTGACAGAAATACTTTATTTTACACCTTTGCTTTCTAGAGGTCTATCCTTAGCTGAAGATAATAATCTAATACTTGCCAAAATAATATGAAAATGATGCTACCGTGCTGCTACTTAGGTTAAAGCTGGTATCACAAAGGCCAGGTTAGGGACAGACAGCGGAGTCAAATATTGAAATACTTTCACCTCCATAATAAAAAAAATCTAATTCTAATACCTCATAACCTTGCAAAGCTAAATTAAACTGAGAATAAGAAGCAAAAATCATTAAAAAATTGGCATCAGATATTTATCTTCAAAAAAATATTCCTATACAAAGTGATTGATAATATTGCTTCTGTGACACCGACTTGACCCCTCGAGTATGATGATACCCATTTTTTTTTATCAAGGATATTATTACATAATTTTATGAAACTTAGGAAGGTCCTGAGAGAGTTTTCCTCCCTTTAAAAGTAACCGCAATTAAAAATTGTTGTGTGCCAGTGTGTGAGCATGCGTTGTGTAAAGGCATTAAGATCCCCAAGGGAGAGTGCTGTTGATGTACAAGCACTATATCCCCAATGGTCTTAGGTGAACTAGACTATAGTTGTGTCAGATCAACTCAACCTCTACTTACCTTGCACAAAGGAGACCATCACATCCACAGTAATGCAAGATACCTCCATGATCTTACCTGGACACAATCTTAGACCAATGAGGTAGAATTCCAAAACAGTAACCACTACACCAGCAAGTTGTTAAATCCCAGCAAATTGTTTAACCCAGCCTGACTCTTTGATCAGAGTCAATCCAAAGTCATGGAACGCCTAGTATTACAACTAATTACACCCGACCTACCCCTAGCTCCAACACAACATGGCTTTAGGCCACTGCACTCCACAAACACTCTTCTCACAGACCTTACACAAAGAGCTTTTGACGGCATCAACTCAGCTAGACCACCACACAGATCACTATTAGCCACACTCGACATTAGTAAAGCCTTCGATGCCATCCCACGCCACAACCTAACAAACAAAATCTACAACACAAACATGCACAACAACACAAAAAGGTGGCTGGCCAACTTCCTAGCAGGCAGATGTGCACACGTATCTTTTGCCGGTCAGTCATCTAAAATCAGAAACTTTCCAAACGGAGTCCCACAAGGATCCGTCCTATCGCCCGCACTCTTCAATCTGTACATGCACGATATAACTACACCCAATACTCCCCAAATAAACTTAGCCTACTATGCAGATGACATAACACTCACATGCACACACCATGACCCAAGAAGAGCAACAGATCTCCTTCAACCCTATCTCAACACACTACATGGCTGGTGCACTACAAACAGACTTAATCTAGCCCCAGCCAAATCCACCGCAACCCTGCTCACAAGCTGGACAGGTGAACACGAATACATCCCTCAACTCACCATAAACAACACACCCCTAACACATACACACACACCCAAAATCCTAGGAGTAACATATGATACTCATATGACATTCAAACAGCACACAACAAACATTAAAAAGAAACTGACACCCAGACTTAACGCCCTCAGGTCACTTGCTCACACAAAATTTGGACACAACAAAGAAACTACCACCACAGTATATAAACAATACATAAGATCAGTAATGGAATACGCAAGCCCAGCCTGGGCTTCTAACCTAGCTGAAACACATCATAAGACCTTACAGACTATTCAAAACAAAGCCCTGAAGATCATTACAGGCTGCACAGCTACTACACCCACAGATCATCTACATCAAGAAACAAAAATCCTCAAAGTCAAAGACCATCTGGACATGAGAGGCACTCAATTCCTGGCAACAGCCTCCACGAACCAAGACCACCCACTAAACTACATGGCAACACACCCACAGACACCAAGAAATATCAAAACAACACCCAGCACACGGTATCACACACAATTATTGTCCTCTCTCCCTCCCTGCCCACCCCGAACCAACTTCCAGAAGCACATCCATACTCATATCTCTCGCCAATCCATCCACTCACTCACAGACAACACGCAGCTGCATGCACGACCTCCCGAAATCCATCCTTCCGAATCCTCCCTCCCTCGCGAGGACAGAGTCCACCTGGCCAGGCTGAGATGCGGACACCATCCAGCCCTCCTGAGCTATCAGAAGAGACTGGATGACTCCGTTGTCGACGCCTGCCCGGGATGTAACACAGCACCCCATACCATTAAACACATCATAGAAGACTGCATTTCACACAACCACTTACGCCAACAACACAACCTACACTCAATGAGAGCTCTGTGGGAAAGCCCGATCGTGGCCATGGCCTTCCTCAGGGACTCGGGGCTGTTCGGCCAGGCAGCTTAGGGAACAACAACAACAACAACCCAGCCTGACTTACTCCAATGCTGCCTTCATCTCACTAAACTTTAAAGAGGCAGAGTTTTGATAACCTCAGCATGCTTAAACCCTCCAGCCCCGGCTATGTATTATATATATATTCCTCGAAACCCGGGTGTTTTGGTCGAAAAACGTCTAGGCTAGGCTACCGTATATTCGTTAATCAGACTGCTTCCCGCATTCCCGCGCATCCCCAAGCGTAGCTGTGTTATTTACCTGTAGAATGGCATGAAGTAGAGCTCTCTAAGTCAACTGGTTGAGCTGTGATGATGATTTCATTGGAGATAACTTTATGGCCAAAACAGCCACTTTACACCACTTTTCGATACTTAACAACAACATACAGGCACACACGAACAAGCGACGCTCTCCTTCTTGTGGCCGGAGATGCGGGGCGACGGTCCAGCCGGCTGTTGTTTACATGCGTCGGACCGACGCCTCGCACACGAAGCTCACAGGCTTTCAACCACTGGGCGTTCAAGATACCATCCGGGTACCTGTTATATGCTTTTTTATGGGCGTTCAAGAGCCCTTCCGTGGTGAGAGGGTTAAAGTCCCCTGCCAGCTTTATGCACCACCCCAGTTCTTCTTCACATACAGTAAACCCTCGTTATCTCTGACTAATTGGGGGGAGACCACTTCCGAAATGTCCGAATTACATCATTGCATGTGAAATTCATCAATATATATGACAAATACGAACATTATTATGTTGTCAGGGCCAGTAAAGTACATAGTGATTTATATTAACACAATAGTTATAAGGCACAGGCTTGAATTCGTCCTAAAACCACTTAAAATTGAGTGAAAGAACACTGTAAACCGGACACAAATCCCGTCCAACTCAGAAATTGCCGGGATATACAGGGACATCTCCGAGAGGCCGATGCCATTCCGAGAAGTACGGGTTTCCGACTAAAAAAAGAGTCCGAAATAACGGGGGTTTACTGTACATGGAAAAAGCTATGAGGGTCCTACTGAGGGTGGGGGAGCTCAATATGTCCAAGTACGTGACTGTTTTCTGTATTTCAAGTTGGTAGAAGGGAAGAAAGTGAAAAATACATGAGATGCCCGCAAATTGAAGGTGTGGTTGGTGAATGGTCTTGCTACTTGACTGGTAATCTTAAGGTCCCGGGTTCAAATCCTGATGTGTCAATGGGGAGATATTATTGGGATGGAATTTGTGCTGTACAATCGCACTAAGAAGTGATGACTCAATTCCCAGTAGACCTACCTTTTGTTCAGAAAGTGCTATCTGGCAACAATTGAGGCTCTACTATATTCATTTATTACACACCGTGGAGAACTGCATTGAAGGAAAAAATACCAAACATACGATATATAAGTATTGTTGCAATATATTTCTCTCATTATGTGAGAGCAAACCAAATACTACGAAAAGTGAGACTAACCCGAACGAAATAATGTGAAACTCGTAGTATTTCGCTCACTAGATTCAAGATTAAAATGTGGAGGAAGTCTCTTAATGCTTGTATTACTTTTTAAACCAACATTACTGGGATAAAAGTATCTCATAAAATTAAAACCAACAGTTAAAAGTAATATTCAAACTATGAGTGTTAATAAATCACGTAAATAAAATATATAACAGATTTTTTTTCCACATTAAATTCTCTATGTGGGACAACAGTCTGCCTGAATAGTGATGGGCTGGTCTATCAGAGTGAGACCTGAGCGATCTCTGCCATACCCATAGCTTACTCTGACTGTTCCTTTTACTTATATATTTTCTAGATCTCAAGTGACGGCGTCTCTTCCGTGGATTGACCTCCCAATCTACCAAGATTGGAAGCTAAAGTGTCACATTATTCCTTTGCCCCTCAACTTTCTCTTCATAATTGCTGAGGGGCACAGGGCCCTGGGTGGGGCTTTGGTTTCCCGGGCGTTTACGCACCCTCTCAGCTCCCCGCCATGGAGTGGCTTCGGTCACCCAGGCTTTATTGTGGTCGGCAGGGAGGGTTCTGTGGGGGCGCTCGTTTATGGCCTTGGCCTTACTCGGGACCTTGGGGCTGTTCGGCCAGGCAGCTTGGGGAACAACAACAACAACAACAACAACAACAGTCTGCCTGAAAAACAACGTGGTCTCCAGTATATTTTGGGAGAAAGCTTGAATACTCGAGAACAGCGTGTAATTTGTATAGACAGACGATGCATTTTCACTTTTAGAAGATATAATAACCCATAGGGACACACATATACAAACAGAAGATGGAAAGGCAATTGTTAAAAGACAAAGGTGGATATAAAATATAAGAGATACAGCTCCCCTCATATCCTGACAATGACTGACATGGTCGCTGAATATCCTCCGGGCCTGGGAATGCAACATGCTAGATAGCGCATGCAAATTAATTACTCTCATTATTCTATAAAGAAATTGAAAACAAACATTACTTATATTTATTCAGACTACAACATAAATCAAAGTTAGAGGCCATAAATAGGTTAATTTTGTCAGTAGGCCAATTATTGGGAATATCCAAAGACCTATAGTTTAAAATTATGAAACGACCGGGCTCCTAGGGGCAGTGGAGAGTTGCCAGTGGTAGCCAGATTTGGGGACTTTGGTACGAGAGTTAAAAAATCGAGTCATCACTTCTTAGCGCGATTGTACTTAGTTTCAATGCA
This sequence comes from Paralithodes platypus, assembly GCA_032716605.1. Lineage (NCBI taxonomy): Eukaryota > Metazoa > Arthropoda > Malacostraca > Decapoda > Lithodidae > Paralithodes > Paralithodes platypus. The sequence continues at coordinate 11,063,722 of CM064499.1, read as the reverse complement.
TCAGCAAAAATCCCACCGACACGCCATAAAAAAAAATCACCTTTTTCAGTAAATTAGCATTGTATGAATATTGCCAAATTCAAAATATACATTGGGAGCAGTGCCTATAGTCTGTTTCTTTTCAACTGATGGTAAATTGCAAAGTTTCCATCAAGATTTCTCAGTAATATTGAAGATTTTGCAGTTAAATATGGTGCTGATTCAATAAACTTGGTCTTAATAGGATGCAGACATAGTAAATTCATATTTGTCCATTAAATTTTGTTAAAATAGTTGCTAAGGGATTCAATTTATCGTCAGCACAAATGAAACAGAGAATGTGGCTGCTGAAGAACAAGGAAGCTAGGGATAGGTTTCATAGTGAACTGGAAAAAATTAATAGAAATAAGGAAGCTAGGCCTAGCGATGTAAATAGTCAATGGAATTTTCTTAAGCATGGCCTTCTCACTGCCACTGACAAAGTCTGTGGGAAAACAAAGGGTCACCCCAGGAATAAGACCTCCTGGTAGTGGAATGATGAGGTAGAACATGCTGTGAAAGAGAAAAGGAGATGCTTCAAAGCATGGAAGAAGGGAGGCAGTAAGGAGGAATACCGGGCAGCTAAACAAACTGCCAGAAGAGTTATTTACAATGCAAAACAAAGCATTAAGGACCTGGTCCTCGAACAAGTGTGTAACACAGACAATCCCAATGGGATCTTTAACCTAGCTAGGCGAGTTAAAAATGACAGTAGGGATATTATAGGTGAACAGTGTGTTAGAAACGATAATGGGAAGATTGTGTATGCAGAAGATGAAATTAGAGAAGCATGGAAGGCACACTATGAACAATTGGTAAATGTAGAGTTTGAATGGGATAAGGAACAGCTTAGTATCGAAAAACCAATATCTGGACCCACTCCTTTGATAGCACCAGCTGTAGTGAGCGACGCAATCAATAAAATGAAGGACGGTAAAGCTCCAGGGTGCTCTGACATTGTCGCTGAGATGATAAAAGCCTCAGGGGAGACTGGTGTCAGTTTAGTCACTGAGATGATAAACACCATTATTAAAGATGAGAAAATCCCCGAGGATTGGCAAAAAAGTGTAATAGTAAATGTATACAAAGGAAAAGGGGATGCGCTAGACCAAATCATGAAGGTCTGAGTCTTTGATGGTTTGATCAGGAAAAGCATCTCCATTGATGACATGCAGTTTGGTTTTATGCCAAGACGTGGTACAACCGATGCTATCTTCATAGTCAGGTAGATTTTTTTTTTTTTAACCCTCCAGCCCCGGCTATGTATTATATATATATTCCTCGAAACCCGGGTGTTTTGGCCGAAAAACGTCTAGGCTAGGCTACCGTATATTCGTTAATCAGACTGCTTCCCGCATTCCCGCACATCCCCAAGCGTAGCTGTGTTATTTACCTGTAGAATGGCATTAAGTAGAGCTCTCTAAGTCAACTGGTTGAGCTGTGATGATGATTTCATTGGAGATAACTTTATGGCCAAAACAGCCACTTTACACCACTTTTCGATACTTAACAACAACATACAGGCACACACGAACAAGCGACGCTCTCCTTCTTGTGGCCGGAGATGCGGGGCGTCGGTCCAGCCGGCTGTTGTTTACATGCGTCGGACCGACGCCTCGCACACGAAGCTCACAGGCTTTCAACCACTGGGCGTTCAAGAGGCCTTCCGGGTACCTGTTATATGCTTTTTTATGGGCGTTCAAGAGCCCTTCCGTGGTGAGAGGGTTTTAAAGAGACAATGAACGGAGGAAGGAAAAACACAGATAAAACAAAAAGGTCCATGTGCCTAAAGGCATCCTCCATTCATAAAATGTTTGTAACAACTGGATTTAAACTTTTGTAGATTGTAAGTTTGTGGAAAGCAACTCGAGGGAAGTGAATTCCAAAGAGTAGTAGTTCTAGGGATAAATGAATTCTGATAAGCAGAAGTTCTGCATTGTGGAGGAGAAAGTGTAAATTCATGGGCGCTCTCACCTGCCCTAGTTCTACGGGGAAAGATGTGGAGAGGCGGCACAATTGAAGCAAGTTCCTCGGAACAATTGCTGTGAAAATATCTGTAGAATAATGCAAGGGATGCAACGTTTCTTCGTATGGATAATATAGGAAGGTCCTGTGTGATTGCAGGGTTATTGATTAATCTAATAGCTTTATTTTGAATTTTGTCCAACTGCCTCAATGCAACCACTCCACTTCCACTCCACAGAGGTGAACAGTAATCCATCTGAGAACGCACATGACTTTTATATATTACGGCCAACTGCTCGTCAGTGAAGAATTCTCGAACGCTGTACAGGAGTCCCATTTTTTTAGAGGCATTCTTAGCAATGCTTCTAACATAATGTGTCCAGCTCAAGTTAGTAATTAATGTTACACCGAGAATGTCAATACTAGGGGAAGTGGGAATATTTACATCATTAAAAAATATATGGGAGTCAGTGAGATTCTGTCGGTTAGAAAATTGAATGTACAGTACTTGGTTTTCTGTGCGTTAAAGGAAACTAGATTCTTTTGTCCCCATTCATTAATTCTAGAAAGGTCCTGGTTCAGAGAAATTGCAGTGTTTATTTTTGAATTTATAAGATCGGGTTGGGTGAAAGAATTGGTAAATGTGAAGGAACTGTGGAGCGTTGAGTCATTTGCGTAGGAATGTATTGGATTATGAGTGGTAGATATGAGATCATTGATATGAATGAGGAACAGAGTTGGGGCCAAAACTGATCCCTGGGGAACACCAGCATTTATTGAGTGAAATTGAGAATAAAGGCCATCTACCATTACACATATTTTTCTGTTATGAAGATAAAAAGAAATTAGTGGAACTAATGATGCCGTAGTGTGACATCTTCGACAATAAGGATTGATGCCAGACTCTATCAAATGCCTTTGATATATCCAGTGCTATTGTATGTGTTTCACCATGTTGGTCTGTAGCTTGGTTGATTTGATGCGTAAGAAGGCAAAGAATGTCTGCAGTTGATCGACATCGTCTAAAACCAGATACAGGAAAGATACTTTCTAAAAGGCAGGGATCTTAACTTTGTGTTTGTAGACCTGGAGAAGGCCTTTGTCAGGGTGCCTAGAGATGTTGTGCAGCGGGATATGAGGAAACTTGGTGTGGAAGAGTGGTTGGTGTGTGTGATAATGAAGATGTATGAGGATTCGCGAACTGCGGTGAGGGTGAAAGGTGTACTGAGTGAGGAGTTCACAGTCCGTGTTGGAGTTCATCAGGGTTCAAGTGTTAAGCCCCTCCTCTTTATTATGGTCCTGGATGCACTGTCTAGAGATTTTAGATCCGGACTCCCGCAGGAACTGTTTTATGAAGACGATTTAGTCCTAATAGCTGACAATGTGCAAGATGCTGAGGCCAAATTCAGAAGATGGAGAGAGGGCATGGCGGGCAAGGGTTCATGAATCAATATTAACAAAACCAAGGTTATGCATTGTAGGTTGAGACGAGGCATTGTGGAAAAGAGCGGTGCATACCCATGTGCAGTGTGTGGAAAGGGTGTGGGCGCTAACTCGATTCGGTGTAGCATCTGTCGATGTTGGGTGCACCATGGGAGTAAGCGCTGCAGTAGAATAAAAAGACCCCTGCCGAAGGATAAGTCAGATATCGAAAAATTTGAATGCGTAGTGTGCAAGGGCGAGCTTGTATTAAATAATGGTCCTGTGGCTGTGAATTTTGGAAATTAGTCATTGGAGCTGGTGGACAAGTTTTGTTACCTAGGAGATACCATCTCTTCTGGTGGTGGGCCCGAGGCTGCCACTGTCGCTAGAATTAGATGTGGCTGGGGGAAGTTCAGAGAACTGCTGCCAATTCTGACCATAAAAAGAATGCCTCTCCCCTTGAAGGGAAAGGTGTGTTCATGTGTTACAAGTGCAATGACGTATGCCTCAGAAACATGGGCCATTAAAGTAGAGGATGTAAACAGAATGGAACGTAATGAGATGAGAATGGTGAGATGGATGTGTGGGACCAAACTGCAGGATAGAATGACAAATGATGAGCTGAGGAGACATTTAGGTATAAAGAGTATTAGCGAGGAGATGCATACAAGTAGACTGGGATGGTATGGACATGTGGAGAGAATGGATGAACAAAATAGGGTGAAAAGATGCAGGTCTGTGATTGTGGAGGGAGCTGCACCAAGGGTTGAACCGAGGAAGACCTGGGATCGGACTATACGTGCCGATCTCAAATCCAAAAACTTGACCAGTGAAGCAGCCCTTAACCCTTCCTACCCGGGCTGCCTTAGGTAAGGACAGCACGAAAGAAGGGCCGCTACCCGGTATGCCTTATCTAAGGCATGAGCTTAATAGCCTAATTAAGCTTGGTCCGAACGCCGTGTGTACGACGTATGTCAACAAACCCAAGCGTTCGTCACCGCACCTCCGAAAACAAAAAGGAGAAGACTCCTCAATGTTATTGTTCTGACGTCATGACGAAATTAGTGTCTAAAAAGCCCCCATATTGGCAACATCTCTGCAATATTGGCTCCACTGAAATTGTCATCACAACTGAACCAGTTGACTTACAGAGCTCTACTCAATGCCAAAATACAGATTGAAAACCGCACTATGATTATAGATGAGTGGGAAAGTTCTAGCAGTGAAAATAAACATAAATACGGTAGCCTAGGCCTAGACGTTTTTCAGCCATATCGCCCGGGTAGGGGCGACCGTCATTTGGTAAGACAGCCCGGGGAGGAAGGGTTAACAGGGTTGCCCGGAACGCCGCCATTAGTTCAAGAGACTGAAACTGCACGTATGTGTGGAGTACTCAGTCTTAAAATTGTATGTATATGTATATGTATATAATGAGTAAACAGCTCAATAAGTGGAATTTGAGAGAGAGAATGTTATCCGAGATTGTGAGATGAGACAGCAAGACAGTGGCAATGCAGCTTGGAGAAGTCAGAGTTGCAACGAGCCATGAGGAGACAACCAGGCATTGTAGGTCTGCGAAGGTAAGACCACGAACGAACCTGTTGCAATACTCAAACTATCTCCATGTCTCACTCACCATCTGGAATAAGACTTGTTGAGTGGATCACTACAATGCCGCCTTCATTTCAGTAAACTTAAGAGACAGAGCCTTCATAACCTCAGCATGCTTCAGTCCCCCACCAGCCTTCTTCACTACCCTGTAATTCTCCTTCACAAATATGGCAAAGGCTCCTGGGGTCCTGCTGGGGGTGGCAGAAGGAGGAGCGGAGGAGGAGGGTGTGGTAGAGCGGTTGGTGATGGGGGTCTGAGTGTTGTTGTCAATCAGTTGGAAGCGACCGTAACAATGGCCGCACACTTTCTTCTCCGTGTCCAGGCTCTTGGAGTGACGTCCAATGCTGATGAAGAGGATAATGATCATTGTTAACTCTCTGGCTACAAGAAGTGATCCCTAAGCTAAACAAAATGTTCTATAATATATAAACAAAGCTGTACTCGAGGAGTTAAAAGACATTAATTCAATATTTTAACTACAGTATGTGATTATGAGAGGTCTCTTGCCATTTCCCAGAGGAAGAAAAGATTTGATTGTACAGTAATATATTTGTCATGTAACATTAACAAATTCTGCATTAAATTCAGCCATACTCTCTTAACCCTCCGGATCCGGGGGCCCTCATATGAGGCGGATCGCTGTGTCCGGGGCTATTTTCGTACAGTCAAGCTTCATAATTCAGTAGCTACTGATTGAGACCACCTAGAGCAGTCAATATTTTTTGCAAATTGTAGAACATCTTGTTGTCTGTAGACTGCCGTTGAGATGACATCGCTACGACGCGTGGTTGCCGAGTTATGATGATTTTAGCGGCGATTTCTAGCTGTGCATTTTGCCTCATATGAGGCCTCCCGGATTCCTGCCAATATTTTTGTTTGCCTCATATGAGGCCTCCCGGATTCCTGCCAATATTTTTATTTGCCTCATATGAAGCCTCCCAGATTCCTGCCAATATTTTTGTTTGCCTCATATGAGGCCTCCCGGATTCCTGCCAATATTTTTGTTTGCCTCATATGAGGCCTCCCGGATTCCTGCCAATATTTTTGTTTGCCTCATATGAGGCCTCCCGGATTCCTGCCAATATTTTTGTTTGCCTCATATGAGGCCTCCCAGATTCCTGCCAATATTTTTGTTTGCCTCATATGAGGCCTCCCGGATTCCTGCCAATATTTTTGTTTGCCTCATATGAGGCCTCCCGGATTCCTGCCAATATTTTTGTTTGCCTCATATGAGGCCTCCCAGATTCCTGCCATTATTTTTGTTTGCCTCATATGAGGCCTCCCAGATTCCTGCCAATATTTTTGTTTGCCTCATATGAGGCCTCCCGGATTCCTGCCAATATTTTTGTTTGCCTCATATGAGGCCTCCCAGATTCCTGCCAATATTTTGTTTGCCTCATATGAGGCCTCCCAGATTCCTGCCAATATTTTTGTTTGCCTCATATGAGGCCTCCCGGATTCCTGCCAATATTTTTGTTTGCCTCATATGAGGCCTCCCGGATTCCTGCCAATATTTTTGTTTGCCTCATATGAGGCCTCCCAGATTCCTGCCAATATTTTTGTTTGCCTCATATGAGGCCTCCCAGATTCCTGCCAATATTTTTGTTTGCCTCATATGAGGCCTCCCGGATTCCGAGGGTTAAAGTATAATCAAACAAATTTTGCAGCTCTATCTTGTACTACAGAGTATGAATGTGGAGAGTCCCCTGCTGACATATCAAAGTAAAAATAAACAAAAATACTCTTAAGGGGAGACTGGAATACAGTCAGAAAAATATTTGCCCAAAAACAATTATTGTGAATATAAAGTTGAAACCTCCCATACTACTTGTATTTTCAGTTCTCCATTTTTCCTACAATCTAAAGGCTCATGTCATAAAGTTCTACCACTTTTGCAGCCTTAATATTACTCTGAAACATATCAAATTTGGGTTGTGAATAGTTCAATGATAGACTTAGCCTGCTATGAAGTAGTTTTTTTACATTGCCTAAAGTCAAGTCATGTCATGTCATGTCATTTTATAAAGCACCGCCCGCCGCCGAATATTTCATATAAATGGGTCTGTACATTCTGAAAATATGCATATGAAATTCTTGTTCATAGCATTAATTTCCAGATCATAGGCTATAGAATCACAAGTTTGTAAGGAAATATGATCAAAAATGGATTTTATACAATTTTTTATATTGCGCAATTCTAGTACTGTATTGAGATACGGGGCGTGTCAGTCACAGTAAAGGGACCCCACAAGGCCAGGCAGGTGGGAAACGCACGTGCATTCCCCTCAATTCTGGACACACACTGAATGTTGGAACTTGGTGGCGAGGGTATTCTGTTGTGTCCTGGGATAAAGGTTGCCAGATGTTGCCATATAGGAGCAGATTTCCCTCAGCTTTTCAGACGAAAAAAGGTTGTATTCCGCGAGTATATACAGTAGTGCCTGTCCCACACCCTGCCACCACACCAACGGCTTTGTGTGATACAGGAGGCTTATAAAGTTACTTTCTAAGGCCTATTGAAGCATTTTAGACAGTCTTTGAAAACATTTTTTTTTGACCCCCTGGGGTTCCAGTCTCCCTGTAACTCATACTTGCCATTAACCCCTTCAGACAGTTTGCAAGCGATCGCGTATATAAGTGGTTTGGACCAAACTACGGGTTTGACAACCCGAAAGGAAGAGAGGAAAACCTAATATATAGTGATGGCTCCGGAGTCAAATGACGTAGTGCCATTAATCTTATATGGCCTATTTTAGCCCAATGGCTAAGCTGGAAGACCCCATAGAACCATCGTCATAGGTGACATTGTGAAAATACCTATGGTACATAATTTGAACGGATGCCACTATGAAACGATAGAAAGAAATTGAAAGTAATATTATATACAGTAATGAAAAGACAAAGGGGAAAAAATCCTTTTTAATATAATAGTTAATCAATTTAAGCTGGTGAGTTTCCGTGCGCTTCCCATGGGTCTGTTGTAAACCCGGGGCGCCCCCTCGCCGACGTCTTGAATTGGCCTTCATATGAATATCAAGATGACAGATGTATGGGAAGGGGAAGGAGGGAGGGCTACTCTTACGTCATTTGACTCCGGAGCCACTACTAAATACAGTCGGGTCTTGATATACACGGTTAATTCGTACCCTGTACGTACAGTGTACAGTTGGTCCTCCGGTAACGCGTGTTTTGGAAACGCGGTTTTGGTGGCACGCGGTACACCCCAAATATCCAAAATGTTGCTAACACGGTCAATACTTACACTGGCGCGGGGTCCAGCTGGGCTCCGAACCTTTACTCCCGACTTTCGTAGCTCATATCTCTTCAAATATATGGCCTAACCAAGTGTTTATGCCTAGCAGAGGTAGATATAATCGTTGTTGTGCATTGGGTGAAGACTAAAACACCCTACATTGTGTAGTTATTGTGTGAGGTGGGAAATAATAAGACGGTGAGTTATGCGGGAATTCCGAAGCTACGATTTTCGTAATTTACCGATGCTCATATCTCTGCAAATAAATGGCCTAACCAAGTGTTTATGCATATCAGATGAAGATATGGTTGTCGCAGTGCGTTGGGTGAAGACTAGAACACCCTACATTGTGTAGTTATTGTGTGAGGTGAGAAATATGATGGAGGGATTTCAGAGCTTCGATCGAAAAATGTCGGCTACTGCTGTGACTCTCTCCTTAGCCTAGCTGCCTAGCCTAAACGAAATATTTATTCAGAGGTAAGAGTTGTTGCAATGGGCAAATCAACTCATTGCACATGTCAAATAACCTTTATAATTGATTTAATTATTATAACATAGGCTTCTATGGAGAAAAAGTGGACTTTGTGGAAATCCCCAGAACACCAAAGGTACTGTACCTTTAACATGTAAACATATGGGTTCGGTAACGCGGATTTTGCTAACACGGGAGGTAACCAGAACACATAGGCCGCGTTACCGAAGGACCAACTGTATATCAAAACAGTGTTTTAGAAATAACAGGCCTTATGGGAATTAATTCATTCGTGCCAGCCACTTTCCCAAAGTCCCCCTTTTGGCCCTTTTTGCCTACATTCAGCTGACTTATATCACATTATACCACCAACATCATATATGACATAACATAGAATACATTAAGCATCAATAAGAACTGTTTTGGACCTGTTACTGACTTATTTGTGTAAATAGACGTGTTGACGTTCGGTAGATATCCCCGCCGCTGTACTCCCTCCCTGCCCCGTCCCGGCCTCATCCCCGACCCCATTACTGTGATGATGTTGATAAGCCTTCTGCTACAGCTAGCACATCGGCCCCCTCCAGGATCCCAGGCATGTTGATCGTCCTCATTGAAACCAGAGAACACAGAAATATTGTCCATCATATCATTATCATCATCAGACTGGTTGTCACTATCGAGGACGCTCCCTCCCTCCCCCTTTCTTTATTAGGCTATGGTTCAATAGACCAGAAAGTAGAGAAGAAGTTATAACCCTATTTAAAGTAAATAAACCCTCCGCCAATCACGGAGCTCCCTTTTACTTACTTGCACAGCCAGCTGATTTTGACAGCTCACGACTACAGAGTGCCACGCCCCGCCCACCAGCCAATCAGCGGCCTCCATTATCGGAGCGCGAGGCTGGACTTATGACTCCACCTCAAAAGTAACTCTCTTTCTCTGCCCGAAGAGCTCCATCTGATTATTCCTTAAGTAATACCTCGGTGCCAGCCCTGTACTCCCGTAAGGCGCCAAAAGAGGGTTATAATCAGCTTCCTGGGATTTATTTTGAAGAAAAGAAAGAGGAGGTGAAGCAAGCCAGAATCCAGAGCGAGCGTTTCCCGGCGCGTGCCATTCAGCCAATTACAGCGCGGGAGAGCGGGAGGCCTGAGTATAAAGGTTGCCACGCACGGACTCCAGGGGTCACTCACCCCTCAGAGCCCACCGGGTTAACACACTGCAACCTACTTGCTCTCTCTCGCCCGGGCACATAGGAGAACCAGGATCCCACCTTTCCAGTTACCTTGCCCTCACCTAAAGTCACAACCCAGACCACCCCTGACCTCTCCTCACTTTCGCCCACTCGGACGATGCACCATCAGTATCCTGCCGCCTGTCGTCACGTTGCTAGTCTGCACACATACAGTCAAGCACTTCAAGAGGGACGACAGAAGGTGGACGGAAGTGAGGACTTCCAGAAGAGCTACTGGCCAGCTCTGAGGTGGTAAAGCACAATTCCAGACATACACACACCTGATCCAGCATACCAGAATATATTTGTTTAAGGACCCATATTGGGCCCGCATATGATAAAGAAAGAAAGAGAGAGTGGTTGACTAACCTGGTGGTTTCTATTAAAATTGATGTGTCCTTCTAGGACAAGACTAAAGGAAAAAGAATTTAGACTCACCCGAATATATAAAGATGATGATGTGTTTTCAATTAGTTATCTTTGTTAGCAACGGCGCCATGCCGAAAGAGTTATTAGATAGGATCTGATAGGAGAGATTAAAGATTAGAAAGAGTAAAAGTAAAGAGGGGAGGGAAAGAATACTTTTGTTAATAAATGAGGCAACCAGTAAGTTAAAGAGGGAAACAGTTGTTTAGTTGCCTAATAGATTAGCTATAGCTAGGGAAGGACACTAGTCCATATGAATCATTCATTAAGTTGTGTAAAAAGGAAACTGTGAAGAAGGACACTAGTCCAATGTGAGTTGCGTTATTATTAAGTCTAAAAGAGCTATTCTGTGTATGCGTTTGAAGCACGGTTCATCTTTTGTTAGAACGATTATTGATTAAGGTGCAAGTTAACATAGCATGTTTGTAATAGGGTTACTTGAGGGTAAATTTGGAAGGTGTCCTGGAGATAAAGATTGTAGACCCATATGGTGGGGTAACTGGGTGACGGAACCCAATAGTGTCATTGAGATAAATAATGTAAACCTATATTGTGAAGTAACGGGGTGACGGAACCCAATAGTGTCATTGAGATAAATAATGTAAACCTAGATTGTGAAGTAACAGGCTAACGGAACCCAATAGTGTTATTGAGATAAATAATGTAAACCTATATTGTGAAGTAACTGGGTGACGGAACCCAATAGTGTTATTGAGATAAAGATTGTAAACCTAGATTGTGAAGTAACTGGGTGGTGGAACCCATATTATATGTGAGAGAGACCTTGTAATCTCATTCGGTAATTTGTACGATTATATGTCATTGTGGAGGTACTTGTGTAGTAACGACGGTTGTGTCAAAGGAGTAAATAGATTATATGTGTTATAGCCTTGGTATTGAGAAAGGATACAGCAGGCTCAATCAATGTGGGAAAACCTAAAGAGTAGAGGAAAGAATATCACTTTTGTTTTTTAGTTAGGCAAAGAGCAAATTGTTCATTAGGCCCTGGTCTCAATAAAAGACACAGCAGGGTTTTTTATTTAATTATTTAGGATTAATCACTAATAATGGGTCGTCGGATCGAAGCCGACTTGAGTCAATACCTGAATAGCGGGAATTCAGTTAGGGAGTAACGGGAACTTTAGGGGTCCATAGTGCAACCTAGCATGAATCGACGTAATATTCAATCCGCGTCTTGAACTCATCTCGGCCCGAACCAAGAACCTATTATTAGAGTAGTTAGGAAGTCTGTTAAATAAAATATACGAACTTCTAAATGACTGTCGAATCATCCCCCGTAGTAGTAGCATAACAGATTTAGAATTAAATACTACATTTTGGTGGCAAGCGGTGGGATTCGACAAATCATTTGGATTGAGTATAATTATCTAACAGAACAGATAGGATGACGGGCATGTTACCATTCAGATTATGGGAAGAGGGGAAGGAAGAAATCGAGCTTTGGATTGAGCAGTTAGAATGTCAGTTCACACTACTTGACGTAGGGGAAAATGGGAAGAAAATCGCCTATGGAAAGGCACACTTAGGTAAGGCCCTGAATGATGTGAGAGTACGTCTGGAAGGATTAGTATCGTGGGCCGAAGTCAGGAGCGCCTTAATCGAAGAATTTGGCCGAGAGACTTCCACCAGGAAAGCCAGAGACAAACTGAAAAGTTTGAAACTTGATGGCCAAAATGTGAGAGCCCTGAGGAGGGAAATCACTAAGAATGTGAAACTAGCGTATCCCCATATGAACCAAGAGAGCCAGGAAACTGAGATTAGGGAGATCATGATCCAAGCCTGCCCGGTAAAAGTTAGGAAACACTGCATCATTCATGAGGTTAACACTACCAAGGAATTGATGGAGGTCATTAAAAAGATTCTGGAGGGTAGAAAAGTAAAAGAGGAAAAACAAAAAGGGGAAGAGGAGAACCCAAAGAAAGGGTATCCGAAAGCCCTGATTCGATGCTTCGCTTGTAGACAGACCGGACACCTAGCTAGGAACTGTACCAACCGTCCACAAGCCCCAACCCCTAGATTTGACCCCAGACTCGCACTCCCAAACGATCGACCTCTACCCAGGGGAACCGATCCGGACCGGAGAGGAATGCTTCCGGTAGAATACCGGGAGACAGAAAACCAGCCAAGAGTTACAATGCCGGAAGAGAGAGAACATTTTCTGTAAAACCTCATATAGAAGGGCGGTATAGTGAGGTCAATATCTTAGAGAGACAAACGCCTTGTGAAACTGTAGTCATAAATGGGAAAGCCGCGAACATGTTGATTGATACGGGGGCACACCGAAGTTGCCTCCTGGAAAATTTTGTAAGACAAAATCAGCGAGAAATGGGCCCATTAAATCAAACCAGTATTCAGTTGTCAGGAGCTGGGGGTCAACCACTGACAATCCTAGGAAAAACTAACGCGACGGTAGTGCAGTGGAAGGGAATCACCTTCACCACCGATTTTTTTGTTTTATCGGGAAAAGCCACTAGTGGAGTCGATGGGTATCTGGGAATAGATCTCATGAGTCAGTTGGGAGTAACTATTCAGTGTGGGCCGAAAGACACAACGACTACTCTCCAACCTCAAATAGTAGCTACCACAGGAAAATTATCTATTCCTCCTAGATCTTGGAAAATTATAGAGATTCCCCCAAACCCAGGCATGACTGCCGGGATTTTTGAACCCGATGCACAGAATGGGGTGAGAATATCTCCCACCTTCATTACTGCCGACCAGAGGAAACTAGTTTTAGCTAATTTGGTGATAACACGATTAGTTATCAAAAAGGGAAACTGTTAGGACAAGTCACACCCGCTCAACCCACTACTGTTGGAACTGACGGACCCGTGAACTTACCCGAGATCCCGAAGAAATTAACCTCAAGTCAAGCCAGTACCTTACATGAATTGCTCTGGACGTACCGGGATGTGTTTGCTCAAAACGAAGGGGACCACGGATCGGCTCGAACCCGACACACCCATGAGATACACACGCAAGGGCCTCCTATTAGACAACCCTACCGACGACAAAACCCTATTATGAGACAAAAAGAAAAGGAACAAGTTGAAGACATGATTAAACAGGGGATAGTAGTGGAATCATACAGTCCGTGGTCATCTTCGGTAGTCCTAGTAAAAAAAAAAGATGGGTCTACTCGGTTCTGTGTAGATTATTGGAAATTAAACGATGTCACCATCAAAGACACACTGCCCCTACCTCGTATTGACGACTCGTTAGAATCCCTCAATGGGTCGACCTGGTTCTCTACCTTAGATCTCCAGAGTGGATACTGGCAAGTACCAGTTAGGGCCGAGGATCAAGAGAAAACTGCATTTGCCACGAGCGAGGGCAAACTTTACCAGTTTACTGTCTTGCCGTTTGGAGTTTGCAATGGCCCCGCCAGTTTCACTAGAGTCATGGACGAAGTATTGAGGGGATTGACCTGGAAAACTTGTTTGGCGTACTTAGATGATATCATAATCTTTTCCGCTAGTTGGGAAGAACATATTCACCGACTCCGAGAAGTGTTAGAAAGAATCAAGGGGGCAGGACTTAAACTGAAATCTTCAAAGTGCCAATTAGGGGCCCGTGAGGTGGCCTATCTAGGGCATGTAACCACATGCCCTAGATAGGCCACCTAAACGTATTCAACCGGACCCACATAAAGTGAGATCTATTGCCGAAATCTCACCTCCGTCCTCTGTCAAAGAGATTCGAGCATTTCTGGGAATGGCCTCCTACTATCGAAGGTTCATACCTAACTTTTCTAAGATTGCTCGCCCCATGACTCAGAGATTAGAAAAAGGGAGGAGGTTCGACTGGGATCAGAGTTGTCAGGTAGCTTTGGATTACTTGAAGCAAAAATTAACCTCGAACCCCGTAGTTTGTCATCTGGATTTCACCAAGCCATTTCAACTATACACCGATGCTTCTGATGAAGGGCTCGGAGCCGTTCTGGCCCAGAAAGTGGACGGAAAGGAAAGCATAGTGGCCTGTGCTAGCCGAACACTGAATAAGGGCGAAAAGAATTATAGCGTTACGAAAAAGGAATGTCTAGCTCTAGTGTGGGCTGTACAATATTTCTGTCCGTACCTAGCCGGGGTCCACTTTGAAGTTATTACGGACCACCATAGCTTACAATGGCTCCGAAAAATGAAAACGGAAGACGGACTATTTGTCAGGTGGAAGGGGATTTTGGAAGAGTACTCGTTTGAAGTTAGACATAGACCCGGAAAATTACACACTAATGCCGATGGCTTGTCTCGACTACCGGTAGCACCCGTTCAACCCACTGCACCCCACGGGGAAAAACATGACCCTAGACCTCGTAATAAAGTAAAGTTTTCGGAGGGAGCCTGGAAGAATTCTCAAGATCGGGTCGTACTTGATTATTCAGAGGCCAAACACATGATCCAAATCCTCCACGGACAAAAGGGAAGGGGGGCTCATTTGGGGCAGTCTAGGGTTCTCCAACAATTCAATGAAAGATACTGGACCAAGAGGGCCGACCAGATTGTTAAAGAAGTCGTTCAAAATTGTTTGGGATGCCAGAGGGGCAAAGATGGAAGAGGACCTAGACAGTTGCCCGGACATATTACCGCTGGTACACCCTGGGCCCAATTATCGGTGGATATTATAGGACCTCTGCCCAGACAGACAAACAAAAGGTACATCTTGACCTGTGTCGACCTTTTCTCTAAATACACGGTCGCTTGCGCTATCCCGGACAAGAAAGCTGAAACGGTGGCCAAGGTTATCCTGGAAAAGATCATTTTTGTGTATGGCACCCCTGGAGGTATTCTGAGTGACAGGGGAAAGGAATTCAATAATGAGATCTGGCAACACTTGGGAGAAACCATGGGGTATCAGATACAGCACACCTCCCCGTATTACCCTCAGGGAAATGCTGTCTGTGAAAGGAATCACAGGTTGTTAGCCAACTGCATCCGGGCTAGTCTGAGCTCACAAGGGGAGAGAATCGCCCGGGATTGGCCGGAGCTTTTGCCTGAAATTATCTGGGGTATGAATACCACGGTCTGTAGGACTACGGGGTATTTTCCCTATGAGATTATCTTTGGCAACATACCGAAATTGCCTCAAGAACGATTATTGCCCTACCCCCGTCCCTCCACGCAGTATTCCCAACCGGGAAAATACTGGAAGGAACAAGGAGAGCGACGACAGAAAGTGCATGATCATATCGTTCAGCAACAACCTAAGAAAGTCTCTCTAAATAATCCTTATCACCGGGGGGAGTATATTTTGGTCAAGAGACATGACCCCACCCGAGCTGGTAAACTGGAGGAGAAATACTTGGGTCCGTTCAGGGTTGTCGAGACAAACGGGCCCTATCAAGTGTTATACTTACATTATGGAGATGTCGTGTCAGTTACTCATATTTGTCATACCAAACGATATGAGGGTAATCTTCCCCCAGAAACGAGCGAGTGGAGTAGTGAGGAAGGGAGAGAAGAGGAAACGGAATCCAGGGTCGACGACCCTGATACTTCCTCGGCTCGACCCAACGTTAGAGGTCCTATTCCGACTCGAGACTACCTAGAAGATTCTCCACTTTGGTGGTCACTTAGTCAAAAAAAATCGAGAGGGTCTTCCTGAGGTTGAGTCAGAAGGAGACCTAGGAAGCGAAGAGATCGTATCTAGTGATAAAGACGATTTTTATGGGCTTACTGAGGAGGAAAAGTCTACGGTCCCAGACAGCGAAGTTTCAGTTTCCCAGAGAGATTTAAACAGGACTTTAAGTAGTGAGGAAGAGTGTCCTCGAGACGAGATAGAACCGCGAGGCGTATCTTTTGACGGCAACCGGATAAACGGTTCTCCCACAGCTAAAGTGAAAGAATCCAAAGGAACTCCTTTGCTTAACGTTCCGGAGAAGACTCCCGCGAGAGCAACCAAGTTTACGGGCCCCACCGAAACTCTCACTCGTAGTGGTAGGATTAGCCGCCCACCAATCAGGTACCCGGACGAGGCTATAAATAGGACCCCCGGGGCACGTGCCTGTCAGTTGCAAGGCACCATGCCTCTCCCCTCTGACCCTCAGTACCGACTCCGTCGACTGGTAGCCATAGTCGACGGGCAGGGGCAAAGAATTAATACCACTCGAGCTCTCAAACAGTTTCTCAGCCAGCCCGGGGAAGTTTTAATAGCCAAAACTATCGTGGGAAATCAGAATCCTGCACTCCAGTTACATAAATGCCTCTGCGAGCATAGTGGACTGGTGGAGTGGCAGCCCGAGGGCATAAACTTTAAGGGAACAGTGTTGCGGCGATCAGGAGCTCGCCTAAAGTTAGCAGGGGGTGATAAAGTAGATAAACCCTCCGCCAATCACGGAGCTCCCTTTTACTTACTTGCACAGCCAGCTGATTTTGACAGCTCATGACTACAACGTGTCACGCCCCGCCCACCAGCCAATCAGCGGCCTCCATTATCGGAGCGCGAGGCTGGACTTATGACTCCACCTCAAAAGTCACTCTCTTTCTCTACCCGAAGAGCTCCATCTGATTATTCCTTAAGTAATACCTCGGTGCCAGCCCTGTACTCCCGTAAGCTGCCAAAAGAGGGTTATAATCAGCTTCCTGGGACTTATTTTGAAGAAAAGAAAGAGGAGGTGAAGCAAGCCAGAATCCAGAGCGAGCGTTTCCCGGCGCGTGCCATTCAGCCAATTACAGCGCGGGAGAGCGGGAGGCCTGAGTATAAAGGTTGCCGCGCGCGGACTCCAGGGGTCACTCACCCCTCAGAGCCCACCGGGTTAACACACTGCAACCTACTTGCTCTCTCTCGCCCGGGCACATAGGAGAACCAGGATCCCACCTTTCCAGTTACCTTGCCCTCACCTAAAGTCACAACCCAGACCACCCCTGACCTCTCCTCACTTTCGCACACTCGGAGGATGCACCATCAGTATCCTGCCGCCTGTCGTCACGTTGCTAGTCTGCACACATACAGTCAAGCACTTCAAGAGGGACGACAGAAGGTGGACGGAAGTGAGGACTTCCAGAAGAGCTACTGGCCAGCTCTGAGGTGGTAAAGCACAGTTCCAGACATGCACACACCTGATCCAGCATACCAGAATATATTTGTTTAAGGACCCATATTGGGCCCGCATATGATAAAGAAAGAAAGAGAGAGTGGTTGACTAACCTGGTGGTTTCTATTAAAATTGATGTGTCCTTCTAGGACAAGACTAAAGGAAAAAGAATTTAGACTCACCCGAATATATAAAGATGATGATGTGTTTTCAATTAGTTATCTTTGTTAGCAACGGCGCCATGCCGAAAGAGTTATTAGATAGGATCTGATAGGAGAGATTAAAGATTAGAAAGAGTAAAAGTAAAGAGGGGAGGGAAAGAATACTTTTGTTAATAAATGAGGCAACCAGTAAGTTAAAGAGGGAAACAGTTGTTTAGTTGCCTAATAGATTAGCTATAGCTAGGGAAGGACACTAGTCCATATGAATCATTCATTAATTTATTAAGTTGTGTAAAAAGGAAACTGAAGAAGGACACTAGTCCAATGTGAGTTGCGTTATTATTAAGTCTAAAAGAGCTATTCCGTGTATGCGTTTGAAGCACGGTTCATCTTTTGTTAGAACGATTATTGATTAAGGTGCAAGTTAACATAGCATGTTTGTAATAGGGTTACTTGAGGGTAAATTTGGAAGGTGTCCTGGAGATAAAGATTGTAGACCAATATGGTGGGGTAACTGGGTGACGGAACCCAATAGTGTCATTGAGATAAATAATGTAAACCTATATTGTGAAGTAACGGGGTGACGGAACCCAATAGTGTCATTGAGATAAATAATGTAAACCTAGATTGTGAAGTAACAGGGTAACGGAACCAAATAGTGTTATTGAGATAAATAATGTAAACCTATATTGTGAAGTAACAGGCTAACGGAACCCAATAGTGTTATTGAGATAAATAATGTAAACCTATATTGTGAAGTAACTGGGTGACGGAACCCAATAGTGTTATTGAGATAAATAATGTAAACCTAGATTGTGAAGTAACTGGGTGACGGAACCCAATAGTGTTATTGAGATAAATAATGTAAACCTATATTGTGAAGTAACAGGGTAACGGAACCCAATAGTGTTATTGAGATAAATAATGTAAACCTATATTGTGAAGTAACTGGGTGACGGAACCCAATAGTGTTATTGAGATAAAGATTGTAAACCTAGATTGTGAAGTAACTGGGTGGTGGAACCCATATTATATGTGAGAGAGACCTTGTAATCTCATTCGGTAATTTGTACGATTATATGTCATTGTGGAGGTACTTGTGTAGTAACGACGGTTGTGTCAAAGGAGTAAATAGATTATATGTGTTATAGCCTTGGTATTGAGAAAGGATACAGCAGGCTCAATCAATGTGGGAAAACCTAAAGAGTAGAGGAAAGAATATCACTTTTGTTTTTTAGTTAGGCAAAGAGCAAATTGTTCATTAGGCCCTGGTCTCAATAAAAGACACAGCAGGGTTTTTTATTTAATTATTTAGGATTAATCACTAATAACGGGTCGTCGGATCGAAGCCGACTTGAGTCAATACCTGAATAGCGGGAATTCAGTTAGGGAGTAACGGGAACTTTAGGGGTCCATAGTGCAACCTAGCATGAATCGACGTAATATTCAATCCGCGTCTTGAACTCATCTCGGCCCGAACCAAGAACCTATTATTAGAGTAGTTAGGAAGTCTGTTAAATAAAATATACAAACTTCTAAATGACTGTCGAATCATCCCCCGTAGTAGTAGCATAACAGATTTAGAATTAAATACTACACTATTGATAATGCAAAACTATTGAACACACTTAAAAGTGTATGTTATTTGGTCTCTATATAATCAGTGAATAATTTCCGATATGATGGAATTAAAGAAAAAAAAATCCACCTCCTCATAATCAGCAAAAATGACACAAATGTCAATTAAAAACATGTTACAATATTTCCCAATCAATTTGTGTAGACACACTCTCAAGGCGAAAATAAACCGTGGGGAAAAAAAAACCAATAAATAAATAAAATTACAGTAATTCTCCCAACGCTCGGAACCTCGCGCCTATTTGCAGAGAAGACGGGGGAATATTTTTTGTTGACTGTATCTTATTTCTTGTTTATCTGTGTGCTGGAAGGATATTATATTTTTCAATGGGGGAAAATAAAAAATTTGTCTGCTATTTTTCCCGCCTTCGGTTCGCACCCAACCAAAATCTGATGCCATCGAGTGAATTGAATTTTTTAAATCGCAGTCATAAAATATCACTCGGTTTCTATAGTCATGAATGTTACAGATATATTACTCTCAAATTCTATTCAGTACATTGTCCAATATACAAAGTATTTATGATAAATAAAAACGATTCTATTAGGCCTACACAAACAATTGGTAATCGCCCTAAAAGTAGTCCTGTTAATATTTCAATAGATAGGTATCCATGTCCTAAAAATTATAATAATATGTATAAAAACTCGAGATGAACTTATAAAATAATCGTCATTAGCCACTTTACTGGATATTAGATTATACAATTATAAACTAGTTTCAGATCTGGCAAGCGCATAATAAATTGATGCCAGTGTTCGCTACCCATAATAGTCATTAAACGAAACTTCTCGGACAGTTAACATCTCCTCCCCACTTTACTTACTTTGTTAAATTTGACATTAGTTGTGCATCTTACATTAGCAGTAATGGTGCTAGATATTTGTTTCCCACAGATGGAAATCTTAATATAATGTGGATTATAGCCTTAATAAAGGTAAAATGTTCAGTTATAGATTGTGTCGTGCATGCGTGTGTGTGTGTCTTCCAAGGTTGCCAGCGCACATCACATCTCCAAACTCGCCCAAAAGTAGCCCAATCACTTAATACCGCACAACAGACAATTTCAGCTATTTTAATCCTATCACACACATTTTCTGATATGTTTATCTTTAACAGCCATGCATGCATGATACTATGAGTTCCCCAAATATAACTAGGCCTAGTCTCATATAGCCTACTGTATGAGTAGTGGCCTACGTGTCACATCATATAAATATTAATGAAATACTACACATTATTATCACAATCATGCACTCATCAAATCTGCATCAATGTCCCAATCCCCCCTCACAAGAAGTCACTTAATTAGGCTATTCAGTCACTGCCACATAGGCTACCATACATGTATTTAGTATTGGTTCCTTCGTCAATGACGAAGAGCCTATACTATATATAGGCTGACATTCCGGGACCCGTTCGGGATTCCCCGGAGTTCTTATCACAACCGTTGCGTATATAGCATAATAAACAATCCTTGGTTAATACCCATTAAATCTTACCAAGGGCTCGTCATTGAAAATGAATACCACTAGAAATAAAATTTTAAAGAAGAATCTATCATTTCAAACCTCCCGGTGCCTCAGCCCTCCAGCTATGCTGTCGTCATGCTTCCCTTGCATGTGATGCCAGATTTTCTAGCGTGTTTATCTGCCTCTTTACGGTTGTGATCCAGGCGAGTCGGACGTGTGCCCCCTTGCTCTGGGCGTCTCGGCGTTTGCCTGGCTTTCTCACTCCTAGTGAGTCCTTGTTATATATTATTTGAGTTAGGTCCAAACATGAATTGAGTAATCGCCTGTATGTTTCAGAGGGCCTCCGTCCATGCCTGTCCACACCGAAAGTACTGTATATGGGTACCGCTTCGCCATTCTTAATATGTGTTATTTGTCGTAGTAAGTGATTATTGTTATAATAGGCTATATCCTATACAATGCTTGCATTTAATTATTTACTTATTGTAGGCTATTATTCACCTTATTCGTGTGCCCTCAGGCTACACGTTGAACTCTTAAGATATTATTAATTCAAAGTTTTCTTTGTCGTAAAGTAGCCTACATTATTTCCCGAAATTCTACTTGTATTAAATTTTCAAGGTCACTTCGCTTTTATAGTTTGCTTGCTTCTAACATTTTATAGTTTGCTTGCTTCTAGCATTACTTCGAGCTGATAGATTCTTAGCTACTTATTGATTCCCTTATATGTCACATGCTTGTACCAGTTACTTATTTATAAGGCCATGCTTGTTCGCCACCTCGAGCAAGTGTCCACGAGGTGGCCAACAGGCCTAACTAGCTCGACTTCCCTCTACTGAATTTTACATAAGAGACCAATTGTTCTCTTCCTATACGAGTGTTATGTTATGAAGTGCTTCAGATTCCTACACAATTATGTGTTAATCAAAAGTTCAGATTAAATTAAGGAACGAGAGCTTCCTCCGAATACTCCGGGTACTCCGGGTACTACTGAAAACCAGGGAACCAAGAAGTTCAGGTTAAATTAAGGAACAAGGCTTCCTCCAAGTACTCCGGGTACTCCGAGCAATACTGAAAACCAGGGAACCAAGAGGTTCAGGTTAAATTAAGGAACAAGAGCTTCCTCCAAGTACTGTACTCTGGGTACTCCGGGTACATACTGAAAACCCAGGAACCAAGAGGTTCAGGTTAAAATTAAGGAACAAGAGCTTCCTCCAAGTACTCCGGGTAAACACTGACAACCCAGGAACCAAGAGGTTCAGGTTAAAATAAGGAATGATAGCTTCCTCCAAGTACAGTCGACGCTCGATTTAACGGACTAATAGGGGGGAGACCGAGTCCGTTGCTGGAAAAAGTCCGTAGCTGGAAAATTGCCTTCGTATTTTTTTTTTTTTTTTTTTTTTGTGATTGAGGGACACGTTGTGCTGTACTGTCTCTGAAAAGATAATAGAGGTCGTATTTGTCATTGATATGATAAATTTCACATGGGGGAAAAAAAAAAAAAAAAAAAAAAAAAAGGATATCCCCTGTATATCCGCTGTAGGCCTACTCCCTCCCCTCCCAGTCCCGGCCTCAACCCCGACCCCGTTACTGTGATATGTTGATAAGCCTTGTGCTACACCCTATTGATAATGCAAAACTATTGAACACACTTAAAAGTGGGCGGGTGCCCAACCCCGAAAGGAGTTGAAATAGGGGAGCTATCCCCCCGCCAAAGGTGGCTTTCTAGGGCCTTTCCTAGCTGATGCTGAGAGGATTGGGTTCTAGTCATGTGGTGATGGGCTGGTCTATCCGAGTGAGAACTGAGCGATCTCTGCCATACCCATAGCTTACTCTGACTGTTCCTTTTACTTATATACAGTATCTTCTAGATCTCAAGTGGCGGCGTCTTTTCCGTGGATTGACCTCCCTACTGCCAACCTAGAAGTTGGCAGATTGGGAGCCAAAGCGTCACATTTTTCCCTTACCCCTCAACTTTCCCTTCATAATTGCTGAGGTGCACAGGGCCTTGGGTGGGGCTTTGGTTTCCCGGGCGTTTCCGCACCCTCCTCAGCTCCCTGCCTTGGAGTGGCTTCGGTCACCCGGGCTTTGTTAGTGGTAAGCAGGGACGATTTTGTGGGGGCGCTCATTTATGGCCTTGGCCTTGCTCGAGACCTTGGGGCTGTTCGGCCAGACAGCCTGGGGAACAACAACAACACACTTAAAAGTGTATGTTATTTGGTCTCTATATAATCTGTGAATCATTTCCGATATGATGGAATTAAAGACATTTTTTTCCACCAACTCATAATCAGCAAAAACGACACAAATGTCAATTAAAAACATGTTATAATATTTCCCCATCATTTTGTGTATACCGTGGGAAAAAAAAAAAAAAAAAATCTATCAAACGTAAATCTCCCGTCTCGGAAGCTCGGCGCCTAGACGGAGGGGAGGGTTGAACTATTTTTTTGACTATCTTATTTATTGTTTATCTATGTGCTGGAAGGATATTATATTTTTCAATTCCATCGCATTAGAAATGATTCAAAGATTACAAAAAGTCCAAATAAGACATAGTTATGTTAATGTATAAGGGATTTAGGTAGATGAATTAGAGAGATAGATAGATAGAAAGAGTGTATATCGAGGGGAAAAAACAAAACAAAAAATCTATCAAACGTAAATCTTCCGTCTCTGCTCGCACGGAGGGGAGAGTTGAAATATTTTGTTGACTATCTTATTTATTATTTATCTATGTGCTGGAAGGATATTATATTTTTCAATTCCATCACATTAGAAATGATTCAAAGATTACAAAAAGTCCAAATAAGACATAGTTATGTTAATGTATAAGGGATTTAGGTAGGTGCATTAGAGAGATAAATAGATAGAGCAACGGACTTTGCTCCAACTTTTTTCGAGCATCGGACTTTGTCCGTTGCTGGGTCCATTGTCCGGCTACAGACAGAGTCCGTTAAATCCGAAATCCGTTGTATCGGGGTCCGTTAAATCGAGCGTCGACTGTACTCCGGGTACTCCGGGTAATACTGAAAACCAAGGAACCATGAGGTTCAGGTTAAATTAAGGAACGAGAGTTTCCTCCAAGTACTCCGGGTACTCCGGGGGGGGGGGGGGAGGGGGAAACAATGTTTTCCTTCAGAAACAAATATCCGATGTGCCAAAAGGTTCCGGTTAAATTAAAGACCAACGTTTCCCTCCGAATTCTCAATGTAGAACAATGAATGGAAAAAGGGAGGAGAGTACTCCAGTGGCATTTATGATAGCCTATAGACTATCCCACTTAAATCCATTCTTATATAAGATGTAGCGAATATGCTACCAGATTCTTAAAAAAAAAAAAAAAAAAAAAAAAAAATCATAGGGCCAACAGGCTACTCGATATTGCATGGGCCTTATACATAATGAAATGGTACATGTTTTTGTTCTTTGCTCTTATATTATGTAACATTGATTCTTGGCCTTTTCTCTGACAGGTGGGCCATAGCTCTCCACAGTAATCTACGCCCCCTCACCTGAGCCACAACTGTATAAGCTCCAGGAGTCACTCACGTCCTGGATCGCCGGACAGGCGCGTGGCCCTCTCCAGTGGGATCGGAGATTGGCTTCTCAGGTTTTTCTACACCTGAGAGGATGTCGGGACCCAAAACGGCGACTTCAGCCTCGACCATGGTGCAGTGGTGCGGGGTCACAAGATGTGACAAATTTCCCCTTCTTGGCCATACGAGATGTGTACGCCATGTGTCTTGTGTGGATCGTACATTGGCTAAGTGGGCTCCTAAAAAGTGTACAAATTGTGCACTCTTCGTGAAACACTACCACAATCCAAGTGGCCACATAACAGCAGCGGGTGCGACTCAGGTATTGCTGAACATTTGGGATGAGGTAAGAGTTTATATATCATCAACTTTGAGAAAAGTCCCAGACATTGCCAGTAGGGACTATGTTTATTTCTTAAACATTCAAGAACACACGTCCCAACGCTCTCGAAGCTCTGTGTCTTCCCCAGAAACCTCTAAAAAGAGGTCTATACCTACAAAATCAAAAGACACTTCCCCCCCTCTCTGTCCTCTCCCCAAACGTGTTAAGCTTGACCTAGATAAAGATGTGTCATTTAGTAGCACTGCTGATACGGTGCACCTCTCAACAAGTCCTACCCCACCACCTTATACCACTGCCGAGGTCCATCACTCACAATCATCCCCAGTGGAACAAGTGTTTTCAGAGTTTATTGAACAGGCCCTCCCCGTACAACTAGAACCACAACAACCCCAGCCCGATCCCTTTCAATCGGAAACGTCAGGTAGTGTGGAGGAGGAGGTGCCTTATGATGATTTTAATGTGAACTATATAGATGATAGCGAGAGACAGGATGGGACAGAGTACCTCGGAGAGATGGGGCTCCGGTTCTTTCCGACCCGGAGAACAGGGGGCCCCATGCCTCTGATCCTTCCCCAGCTTCCTGTGAGGAGCAACCAGACATGCCCTCCGACACTGAAATTCTATCTTTTGATGAACTTGTAGAAAGGGCGGCCGTAACCACGACTGATAAGCTTACCTCCAGGTTAGAAACTTTGTTCCAAACAGAAGTGCTCAATGCAATTGATTCTAAATTTAGTCAGATACAAGAGTCTCTGACGCCCCAGGTTAAGCTGTCGTCTAGGCTGGTGCCCCCTACACTGCCAACTATTCCCTTACAACCTGTCCCTGTACAATTTAAGACCACCACGCCGCCTCGCCCCTCGGAGTCAATTGACCATAGTGCTCCTAAACCGATGAATCCAATAATTTCCACCCTTGACAGGTCGGGGCTATTCCTAGCCCCGATCACTCCAGTTGCCCTGGAAGTGGACCCAGAGTTGCCCAAAAAACCAATGCCTTTGCTGTATGGCCCTGCCCGAGTTTGGCAACCAGTAACTGGACCTCTGACACCAGAAGGTGCGGAAACGGGGATCGCTGAGCTTTACCCGGTACCTCCATCATGGGTCGTTGAAGTGAATGAGTTAAAACAACTGCGGGCAAAAGACTCTGAGGGACGAGTGCTGGACGTGGTCGTGTCTCCTTTCCCTTCCATGTCTGATATTCAATTTTTTGTGTACAAACCTTCTCCAGTATTTTCTGCCATGAAATCCTTGAAGCCTTGGTCGGATTTCTCGAAGCTTGACGCTCATAATGCCATAAAAGTCACTTTCCTCAGTGTGTTCTACAAAGATAGAAACTGTTGCTACGGACCCTCAGTCTCCCATGTTTACCTTAGAAGGTGTGGACCAAGGTCCGTGGGTGGAATGGGCAGCAGAGGATGCAAAATTTGCTTTATCCCTGACTGACAGATCCACTGGTAAGCTTCCAAATGAGGACCATAAATTTGCTTCTTGTCATATAAGATCTGACGATTCACTACCAACTAGCTTCTGGGAGTTTCTACGGGGCCCCAAAATAATTTGTCGTCCGCTAACTGATCCTCTGCTGTCTACCCCCTCCCAGTTTCTTCTTGAGAAGAAAGGCCCATAGGCTTCTTTCTAATTTTCTACTAAATAGACACCTGTCTGAATGTATGAGAGTAGTGGGGGATTCCATTACTAATAGTGATTCTAGAGCCGCTTTAACTCTCGTCCGAAAAGCTAAATTAGCAAACTCACTTATGCTGGGGGGAGACATTAGATTATCCCTGTTTGAAGCTGTCAGAGCGAGACAAGACCTTCGGCTACAACTCTCTCGTAACCTACCTAAAGATATTAAAGCACGCATTCTTTCTTCCCCTATCTTCTCTAACAGACTCATGTCAATTGACACATGGCAGGAAGTTAGTACACTCCTCATGTCTCCCTCTTCTGCTGCTTTCAGAGCTAACTTCATTAAATATCAACCTCGGAAACCTAAGCGGGACTGGCCCCCACACAGTAGAGGATGGAAGCCCTTGGCTTCCGTTGAGACTCCCCGAGGGGCGAGCCAGATGCCTTTTCGAAGTAGAGGGCGAGCCAGAGGCAGGGGTAACTATGGGCAACAAAGTCAGGTTAGAGGCTTCACGCCTTCAGGCTCCACGTATGTTGCCCAACCCCAGGCAGGCCGAAGCCAGCCTAGCCAGGCCCTACCAAAAACAACTAACACGACAGCCCTACCAACAACTACAAACACGACAGCCATACTACCAACAACAACACCGGGGTCAGTCTAATAAGCCTCCCCAGCAGAAACAACAACAACAACAACAGCCAAGGAAGTTTCACTCAAAAAACTAATACCCCTCCGGGATGCCCTCACTACCCTCCTCTCACAAGCTCAAACAGGCAATTTCCATATGTGTTTTCAGAATTGGCCGACCCGGACCTGGGCGCGCCGGGTAGTAAAGAAAGGGTTGTCCTGGGCGTGGGCCCATCACCCTCCACTCAGAGACCCAACAAATACAATTATCCTTTCACCAAATGTCTTAGTAGTAATCTAGGAACTATTGAAGTCGAAGGTATTAGTGCCAGTCCCAAAAGACACCAAAATTTTCCTTTCCCGCATGTTCCTTGTTCCCAAACGAGACAGCTCAAAAATGAGGCCAGTCATAGATCTCTCATTATTCAATCAATACATTCAGAATTTCAAATTTCGCATGCTCAGTGTCTCAGATACGGCTAATCCTTCGTCAGGACGTGTGGCTGATAACGTTGGACCTCAAGGATGCCTATTGGCACATTCCGATCTCAAAAAGATACCAAAAATGTCTTGCCATACCCTTCCAGAATTCAGCAGTAATGTTCACCCGCCTTCCATTCGGGTTAAATTTAGCTCCCCGAGTGCTTACAAAGATTGTGAAACAGGCCCTACTCCCTCTGGCCAAGGAAGGTATAACCGTTCTCACTTATCTCGACGATTGGGTCGTAGTGGGCAACTCCCCGGACCAATGTCTCAGCCACACGCTCCGAGTATGTCAACATGTAATAAATCTAGGATTTCAAATAAATGTGGACAAATCAGGCCTGATTCCAACTCAGAGGGCGGAATGCGTAGGTCTGATGTGGGACACCCAACTTCTCACGTTGCAACTAAATCCCTCCAATGCCTGGCGCCTTCGGGCAAAGTTGTTCCGGGTTCTACACTCCCTCAATATAACACAGAGAATTTGGGAGTCCCTTATCGGCTCCCTCAACTGGATGCAATTAACAATTCCCTTGGGGCGCCTCAAGCTAAAGAGGTTGATAATACTAGGCAACATGTTTTTCCCCCCTCAATCACCTCACATTTTACACACCATTCCCCCCATCATACACAAACTTCTCAGAGTCTGGGTCTCTCCAGAGGCTTTGAAGTCAGCCATGCCCTGGTCGACGCCTCCTCCCACAATGTGGATAGATACGGATGCAGCGACATCCAAGGGATGGGGCTACCAATCATCCGAGGGGCACCAGAGTCAGGGTTCTTGGGCACCCTCCACACACCTCCACATCAATTACCGGGAGTTGTCAGTACCTCTGTTCTTCTTAGAAGCTCATGCTCATTCACTAACAACCAAGTCCATCGCATTTCGCATGGACAACACCACAGCAGTAGCATGTATCAACAAGCAAGGCACAACACGCTCTCTCACCCTTCACCGTCTAGCCGAAAAGATTCACAAGCTAGCACACTACCATTCAATCACGATACAAGCCTCGTACCTCCCGGGAACGGCCAACCTTTGGGCGGACGCCTTATCCCGGGGCAAGAGTACGTCAGTGGAATGGGCACTCAAACAGGAGGCCTTCAACCAACTCATACTTCCTTACAGTTTCTTACAGTTTCTTACAGTAGATCCTCTGGAAAAAGGCAAACTAGGCCTGTGTATCCAGCTCAGTACCAGTACTTGCACTGCTGCGGTCGTTCACGGTGTTGGCGGCGGCGGTAGCAGACGCAACATTTTTACTATTCTGTATTTTTGTTTTATAATCAAACTTCAAATCTTGTCTTCCCCATGCTTTATCAAGATTACTTTCAAACTCCCTTATTGATTCGGAATCGACTACATACTGGGGCAGTGCATTCCACTCATTTACCACTATCACAAAATGAGTTCTTTGCCTTCTCAAGCCTACTTCTTTCTTTGTAAATTTTCTTAAGTGTCCTCTCGTTCTTGTTCCCTCCCGCATCAAGAAGATACCTTCACACACATCCTCATCATACTTTCCTGACACTATCTTAAAAGTCTCTATCATATCCCCTCTCTTTCTCCTATATGCCAGTGTCGGAAGCCCCAGTGTCCTCAACCTCTGCTCATAGCCCGCGTTCTTCAATGTTGGTACTAGCTTGCTAGCTCTCCTCTGCACTTTCTCTACTGCTTCTATATCCTTTACCATATATGGAGCCCACACCTGGTTCGCATATTCCAGGTGCGGCCTAACCAGCGCTGTACTGTATAGAGATTCCTGAAGATTTCTTCGTCAAGTGACACAAATGTCCTCCTTATCAGCCCTACAATTCTATTGGCTTTGTTTATCTTTTCCGCTAAATGTTCTGAGAAATTTAACTTATTGTCTATCACTACTCCTATATCCTTTTCTGCATTCACTTCCTCCATCGCTTCATACATACTGTATCCTACCTTGTCTATCTTGCTTGTCCCAATCTGCATGTACTTGCATTTTTTTGGATGAAAAGGCATTAACCAATGCTCAGACCATCCCTTCATGCCCTCCACATCTCCTTGAAGCAAACCCACATCTTCCTTACTCCTCACTCTTCTATACAGCTTAGTGTCATCCGCATACAGGTATACCTCACTTCCATTAGTTATAACTTCAGGTAAGTCGTTGATAAATATAACGAACAGCAGTGGTCCCAACACAGATCCCTGAGGTACCCCACTTGTAATTTCCCTCCACCCTGAGCCTATCCCATTCACCAGTACCCTCTGTCTCCGATCTTTCAGGAAGGCTTCTATCCATTTCACACATTTCTCCCCTATATTATAGTTTCTAACTTTCTCTATTAACCTTTTATGTGGGACCTTATCGAAGGCCTTCATAAAATCGCAATATACCAAGTCTATTACATCACCATCTTCTAGAATTTGCATCCAATCATCTACCACCTTAATTAGCTGTAGTACCGTCGACCTCCCCGGCAAGAATCCGTAGTGTCTCCCACTGAAAAGTTGGTTTGACTTCATATGCTCCATTATTCCTTCTCTAATTACCGTTTCCATTAGTTTACACACAACACTTGTCAAACTGACTGGTCTATAATTCCCTGGGTCATTTCGCTTTCCCTTCTTAAATATAGCTGTTATGTTCGCCTCTCTCCAGTCCATCGGGATTTGTCCTGTATTAAACGATACCTCAAATAAAATTTTCAATGGCTCTACTAACATCTCACCTCCTTCCTTTATGATTCTTGGGTGTATCCCATCCGGTCCCGGGGACTTACTTCTGTTAATTTTTTCTATAGCCCTTCTTATTCTAGCATGGGAAAACTCTATTAGTTCTAGTGCCGGTGCCTGTTTGATGAGAATAGTAGGCACTGCATCATCCGACTCCACTGTTAGTACCCCCCCAAAGTATTTCCCCAGCACCTCTGCTTTCTCCTTATCAGTCTCCGCTCTACTCCCATCATCCAACCCCCCTACCAGCTCTGGGATCCCTACTCTTCTTGTTAACTTTTCCTGAATGTACTTCCAGAATATTTTTGGATTATCCTTCACATTTCTAGCAATCTCTCTCTCCCTCTCCTTGTCTCCCACCTTATTTTATTGTTTATTTGTCTGCGTTCCAGATCCACTTCTTTAGCTTCTATACTAGACCCCCTGTTCTTTTTAACAATTTTAGTCTTTCCCACAATAGTTTCTTTCTTCTAATCAATGTCCAAATCTTTCTTTTCATTGGCAATTCTGGGTTAGTTCTTTTCCTCAATTTTGTTTTATCCTTATATTCCCTTACTGGTACACTTTTGGATACAGCATTCTCCAGTTTGACTCTAATTTTCCTCCACATTCCTTCAGCGTCTTCACCGTTCAAGTATTCCCCCCAGTCAATGTCCAAACACCGTCTCAGCAGCTCATAATCTGCTCTATCATACATGTATATTTTTCTATTGCTTCTATTATCCCTCTCTGTTTTAATATTGCAACTAAAGATTATACAGGCATGGTCACTACGACCTATAGGGCTATCCACATTGACATGTTCCACTATATCCTCCTCATTGCTAAAAATCAAATCAAGTACACTCCCCTGCGTCCCATCTCTATATCTTGTCATCTCTGTAATATGTTGCGTTAAAACACAATCTCTCACTTTCTCTATAAACTTGTTTTCCAGGCTACCCTGTCCCGCTGGAGTAGTACAATTTGCCCAGTTGATCCTTGGCAAATTGAAATCTCCAATCAAAATTTTATATTTGTTCTCTCTATTATCTATTTCCTCCATTGCTTTCAGTAGGTTATCATCCTCTTCCCTACTATTATTTGGGCTTCTATATATACTGTAGAGGCAATTAGAATTGATCCTCTTGCACATTTTACTTCAATACACAAATACTCACAATACTGCTGTCTCATATCCACCTCATTAACCTTGAGCTCTTTTCTTACATAAATAAACAGTCCTCTTCCGACCTCTGCTCTAATAGCATTCCTCTCATATAACTCAAAACCCTCCAAACTATACTCCACCAGTTCCCTTTTAATTCTAGCATTTTTTGGTCTTACTTCCTGTAAGGCTATGACATCAGGTTTTTCCTCTTCATCCTGCAACCTACATATCAGTTTTCTTTTCTTGTCCTGGGTATACACATCCACATTATCCTGGTTATTAACCCTAGGGGGTAGAGGAGAAACGGATATAAATTAAATGTTTAGACCTGGGAAGATGAAATGGCCTAGGCTATAAATATGATACCGGTCGGCGTTGGACTTACGTGTTAAATTGTATATGTAGGCTATCTGTGGTAGTCCCAGTAATATCTATGAAGTACTTCTAGTATTAAAGGAACTTAGCTGTGATGCAAAGAGTGTAGGTTAGGTGAAGATCAGTGAAGTTCTGTTGTTATGTGGCAGCAACTGGTGGTTTGTTGTGAGCGGGACGAAGTCTCTGTGTGAAGTGTACTGAGATTCCCTCTTATCGTAACAATATAAATATATTTAAGGGTTCTATATCGTCCCCCGTGATTAAATAATAAGGGAAAATAAACTAAGATATAATCGGTGCAACCACAGTAATACTTATCCACAAAGATAAATAAAGTAATGCGTATAAACAAAAAGGAACCAGCTGTCGTGAACCCGGGAAATTCAAACTACGGTATATATACCAGCTAGGATTCACGACACACATTACTAAACATAATCCTTAATCCATCTACCATTCCTTCAGCAATTACACCATCCCGCTCCTCCTGTCCGTACCCTACTCCCCCCTTAGCACTACTGGGTCTGCCACTTTGTCTCCTGTCTCTCCCTGTGACACCTCCACCCCGTTCTCCTCCTCCGTCACAACTCCTATCACATTCTCTTCCCTCCCTGATCTCCCCCTCCCTTCTACTCTTATAAACCACTTCTTCAATTTTCCGTCCCTCACTCTCCAGTAAAAAAAAATCTTATCCTCCTCACCCAACTTTCCATTATTTTCATCAGCCTCTTCTTGTAATTCCTTAATTTTTTGTCTTTGTTCTATGCTCAAATCCTTCTTTAGTCTTATATGTTTCAGTTTTTCATTTGTATTTAGCCTCCAACTAAAATTTGTCACCGTCTCTGCCACTGCCCTGGTTTTAAACTGTACTGTACCCTTATAGGTCTCATCTCTCCCCTTTTATATCTACCTATCCTACTGACCTCCTCCACCTGCCCTTCCCATCCATATCCGTCCTTATCCACACCTTTCATGACCTCCTTCACTGTCTCCATATCCCTCACTTTTCTCACTCCATTATCATTCATATGAGCCTCTATATTTCCATACATGATTACACCCCTATCTCTGTCCATGGCCTCCCTCACGACACTCTCCTTGTTCTTCATGACCCCTACAACTGCACTCTCAAAACTTTTTTTGGTCATGTTCATTTCTTCCTTTTGCTCTTTCATATCCTCCAAATCCTTGAATTTCTGTTTACCTACCACCGTCCATGCAGTTGACTCCTTTACTTCCTTGAATCGTCCTTTGTATTTCTTCAGCTGCTCCTTCAATGCCATATTCTCTGCTCCCAGTTCATCTACCCTTTTCAATACCATCTCTAGGCTATCATTAACTTCCGAAATAGGCTTGCATTCACTTCCTTCGCTAGGTCTATTCCCTTCCCCACCTGTCACACCACACATTACACACAGTGCCTTAACTTTCTCACCAATATCACTCATCCACTTTTCCAAATCCTTCACAACCTTAATAACCTCTTCTAACTTATTATCTGTGCTCTTAAACCCACGAAAACGTTGTAACTTTTCTTCCGCCTCCGTCATACCCGAAATTCCCTCCGCCATGTTTGTTTACAAACTCTACCATCCACAAGTAGACCTTTTTGCATCCCACACGTCAGCAAAGACCCCTCAATATCTGACCTGGTGGTCTGTAACCCCGGCGGGGGGTCCGGACGCCTTTTCGGTCAATTGGAACATGTGGTCGTCCATCTACCTGTTCCCTCCCTTGGACACGACCCTCATGTGCAAAGTCATCCATCACCTCAGGTCATACAAAGGGCGAGTGTGTCTCATTGCACCAGTTTGGCCCACACAGGCATGGTACAGCCAGCTGTGCCTGTGGTGCCCATCTCCAGTGGATTTTCCAATCTCTCAATTCCACTTGGACCAAATTGGAAGCCTGCAGACTTGTCTAAATTTTGCATTATGGACGTTTTCCAGGCCAAATGGCTAAGAGCAAAGTACGATCCTATTTTACATCCTAAACTCAAAGCCCAATATACGGAAGCAACTGTCAGGCAATATGAATCACACTGGAAGAGTTTTACTACCTGGTTGGTGGAGTCCAATCAATGCAATCAGTCGGCCGGCCTTATTCTTTTGTATCTAAATTACCTTTTTGAACATAGACATCTGTCGGTGAATACCTTAAGAAATCATCTTACAGCCATTAAAGAACCGTTCTTTGACCTGACTGGACTCCGCCTGCCTCCTAAAGATGAAGCCGGTTTTATCAAGGCATGTTTTAGACTCCAGGCACCCCGAAGGCAATTGCTCCCCCAGTGGTCCCTAGACCGAGTTTTAACACGATTAGCCTCTAGATCATATTCTGTGAACCCTTCATTAGCTAAACTGACAGAAAAATGTGTCTTCCTCTTAGCACTTGCCACAGCTCACCGAGTGTCAGAGCTAGCAGCAATGTCTAGATCCCCCAATTTTTTGCAATTCCAGGCCCAAAACCAAAGTGTAACTATAGCCCCGGCTCCGGATTTCATAGCAAAAAACGAACACGAGGGACACATTTTTACTCCTTTTACTATTCCTGCCTTGAAACAGGGCAATCGGCACCACCCCCTTTGTCCTGTTCAGGCATTGCACTCTTACATTAAGGCCACGAGACCATTGATTGCCTCACACCTGTGGATCTCTCCAGATGATCAGACTCGCCTCTCGAAGAGACACCTTGCCTCCATAATTGTCAATGTAATCCAAGCGGCGGAACCGCGGTCAGTGGCTAGAGCCCACGATGTCCGGATGGGCAACTACAGTCCGCTTTCTGAATAATTATTCTATACAGGACATTTCCCAAACGGGGGTTTGGTCCTCTCATAATACCTTTCTGTCAAGGTATTTGTCTGTTCATCTGGCGAGACCTTCAGTTCCATGCGTTGCACTACGGCAATCTCATATTCCATTCCATAAGATGAAGGTTCTTACGGTGCATGGTTATGCCTTCATTCTTCGAGTCTCCAAAAGGGATAGGGGGGGAAGGTAGAACAAAACGAAGTAGGAAGACAATGGTTTTTCCTTACATAATGAATAAATATAAACTGTATGTGGGGAACAAGTATAGACAAATAGTTTATGTTATACTGGCTACAATACAAGCACAGAATTTCCTTGTATCATACTAATTTTGTACAAGCTTAAGGAGCATTATAGCTTGGCAATGTTTATTATAATTTTACGTCTTGTTCTCATCACCATAGAGTGATCAAGTAGAAAGACAAAGGGTCCTCTTCTATAATTGTAACCATGGGTGTAATGGTTAAACTGTTGGTGGGTATTGGAAAGGGGGGGGGGGGGTAGAATGGGTTATTTGTGTATAACTTTATACCGTGATTTGGGTTTCTTACTGTGACTTGGTTGGTGTTGTATATACACATGCTTATATTTATTAGTGGCCCCTCCATCATTGACGAACATGCCTATTACATAAGGCATCCTCTTCAAACACTAATCCGCCGTAGTTTTGAATCTACCGCGCAGAGCATTTAAAAACTGAGGAGCCTTCATCATGAGCGCACGCGACCTCACTCATGGCTTCAGTCATTATGAATTGGGTTCTCACTACGAAAAAACTTCGTAAAAAATAAAAACAAAAAGAAAATAAGAATAACTATCCAATAAGCTTTCCATCATATCGTGGATGTACTTGTGTGGATTTCTGACCAGACGCTG
The DNA here is from genome assembly GCA_032716605.1 of Paralithodes platypus. Lineage (NCBI taxonomy): Eukaryota > Metazoa > Arthropoda > Malacostraca > Decapoda > Lithodidae > Paralithodes > Paralithodes platypus. The sequence goes on along the minus strand of CM064499.1, from coordinate 11,028,444 downwards.
ATTCAGGCGTCATTCTTCCTTCTCTGCTCTGCGCTCAGCCCGCCCGGACGTGCCTCCCCACGCTCCGCTGGTTCCGCATTCGTTGCGTCCCTAGTGAGTTTTTTCTCATTTGTTTACTCCAGGATGTATCGAGTAAGGTTAGGATAGGCGTAGCAGGAGTGTCCTGGGCTGGTTGCCCGCAGTGCAGTGTATTTTGGGTCGAGTGTATGGGGCATCTATTTCGGATGTACCCTCGTGGTCCCGTTGTGGACATGTGAACTTTTTCACAGTTGAGTTAGTTTGTGATGCAGGCGGCTTTCACTACGCGTTAATTATTGCTGCCTTTTATCTTTCTGATGAGGTAAGCTTTGTTTTCTGACGTTCCCAGCGTATTTTTCTTCACTTAGTGAAGTTTTTTCTGGGTCCCGAGTCAGTCTTCCCTGGGTTGGAAGTTATCGCTACGGTGGTGTGTTGGCGGTGGTTCCTGTTGTGATATTTCCAGTGTGTGTATATTTCAACTGTTATTATGCCGTCTGCCTAGGCCTAGCCAGCCGCTCGTAGCTTTGCCACATGTACTAGTGTTATTATTTATTATTTATAAATATGCCCTACTGTGTCATGTGTATCCGGGTTTTAGTTGTGTATTGGCTAATTCCTCGGACTATAATTGTTTCCTGGTTTAGTTGTGTATTGGCTAATTCCACGGATTATGGTGTGACCTTGGGTTAGTCGTGCGTGGCTCTCCTCGTGTCTTGTGTTGTTCAGATGGTGTCTGTTCAGGGTGGGTTTCCTTCCGGCGGGTTTTTTCTCGGTTTCATCATGAAAAAATCCTGGCCGAGAGCAGTGTTGGGCCACACGTGGTTGTTAACACTGGCTTGTATCCCCGGCGTGGGGGGTGTCTGTGGCTCTCCAGGACTGCGTCTCTGTGGGTGCCTGGTTTCAGGCCTCCTTTGATTCCCGGCGGGATGGCTGTACCCATCCATATAAAACGGCGTTCTTGTGGACATACGTTTTGGGAGTTTTTCTACCTGGTTTTACGACAACCACATGAAAAACCTAGCTGTTGTTTAGGCTTTCCTCCCCGGCGATCTTTTACAAAGAAGTGGGGACAGGAACTTATGGGGTTAACTTTTAAACTTCTCACCCGGCGGGTGCACCTGGGTAGGGTGGGATGAACGACTTATGTCTTTCAGTTAGTTAACCAATCCATTTTAGTGATACTCTGTGTATCGCTGCCTTTACTCTTATGGCGATTGAAGGTTCAATTAGGTTAAATATCGATTCTCACACCCGGCGGGTGCTCCTAGGTGGAGGAACTAAGGAATTTACAAAATTCAATTTCGATTTAACCCCTTAATTTAGTGATACAATTAGGTATCGCCGCCTTCTAACTTACGGCGATCTTTTGTGACAATTCGTTAAACATCAGATCTCGTATCATCCTGCCCTGGGCTATTCTACTAAAATATTTCAAGGGCCGGCGTCTTTATGGGGGGTTGCTTTGTTACAAAATTGAATCTTGAGACAATCACCTCCTCCAAGAGACTATAAGTGCCATGCTGGACCATTATATCAGAGGGTATTCTTCACTTTCTTTAGCAAAAGATTTGTTTAGACTTTTTACACCCCGCCGCGTAGCGAGATGTGTTAGTTGTGTCTTTGCATCTCGTTACCCGGCGGGTTATTAACACTTGTGTGCGAACATGTTGGATTAACCTTATGAGCATTAATTCCTGGAAATTTTCTTTTTTTCCAGAGCTGAGCTCCGGCGGACCAATACAGACCCGGCGGTAGTTTTCACCCACCAGTCTCTGTCATGGCTACCGTGGCCCCAGTTTTTGCCCTGTGCATTACCCCTACTTGTGCTGGTATCCCTATTTTTGCACACACCCTTTGCATAAGGTGTGTTAAATGTCTAGACCGTTCAAGGGGTCTCTGGGTTATGCATAATTGTTCCTTTTGCTCCCAATTAGCTGTTAAAGTCCTTTGTGAGAATGATACGACCGCGGCGGTAGCGTTGAGAGAGGTTCGACAACAGATGTCGGCCTACACTACCATTGTCGCGCATAAGTCAATTCAATGTGACAACGTCCCACTTTGGGATAGATTGCTGTCAGAACACCCTCCCCCTAAACGTTCCTCTAGAGTCACGAGTATTAAGCCGACGGAGACTAGTCAGGGTTCTGTATCGTCTGCGACTACACCTAAACGCCCGAGAGAGCCTACACCCCCGGCATCCGCCTCCTCGTCGCGGGCGAGATCTAGGTCAAGGTCACCTCTCAGACACCAGTCATCTAGTCGTGCCTCTTCACCGGCGAGTAAGAAGAGTAAGACGGAAGGTTCCACCAGTGGTCACGGCGGAGAATCCTCCAGATCTAAGACTAGTTCGCGGTCACACCGCAGCCATAAATCCTCCAAAAAGGATTCACATCGGAAGTCCTCTCGACATTCCCCAAAGTCTAGTGCATCTCATCGTACCTCTACACCTGACAGAGTTTGTGTTACGGCCTCAGAGTCCAGTGCAGCGCCTGTCCCTAAAGAGGATTTGCCAATTAATATTTTAACCCTGGAAATGGAAAGTTCAGGAGGGTCAATAATTGAGAATGTTTCAGACTCTCAAGAGAGCGTAGGCCAGGGCCTCGGTGTTTGGCGGTTTGCTCAACCAGGGTCTGACCACCCACGTCCGACTCATACGAGTCACACAGTAGCCGACGTCCACAGGGACGCGGCGATCCCATCCTCTATCCCAGACTTATCTTGGAAACAAGGTACCCCTGCCTCGGCGGGGTCTTCTCAGGAGGATCGGGAGGAAAAAGACGAAGTTTCAATAATTTCGGATATGGAAGGACAAGGGTCAGGCTCAGGCTTGGACGCCGCACGGGATAATAATGATTCACCTGTAAGTTCTTCATCAAACCAGTTTGTTACAGCACAAGAAATTGATGGGTTGCTTACTCATGCTTTGTCTAAATTTTTTGGTCAACAACAGGAAAACCCCACAATGGACTTGGGGGCTCCCTCGACAAGTTCTACGGTACGGCCTCTGATGACGTCAATTGATTTATCTAAGATTCCTAACCCTCCTACTCTGTCACCTGCAAGGAGCACTAAGCCTGCTACGGCGGCATTGACAACTTCAAATGTCAGGGTCATAACGGATGTCAATCCACCCCCTCTAGACAAAGCGCCTCTTAGAAAGGTAGCTATGCCCCTGCTTTATGGGCCAGACGAGTCATGGGTTCTTTTGAACCCCTCTAAACCAGAGCTTGCCCAACCTACCTTGTCAGGGGAACTCCCGGTACCGCGTGAGTGGTTTATCCAGGGCAACAAGTCAAAGAAATTAAGGGCCATGGATGCCTTGGGTAATGTTCTGGACGTAAACATCAAGGCTATACCTAGTTATTATCACCAGGATTATTTTGTGTATGCTTCTAAGCCTGCTTTACCCCCTGCCTCAGCTTTAAAACTATTTTCAGACTGGTCTAAGCTGGATGGGTTTAATGATATTAAGACTCTGTCAGCTCTTACTCCTGAACTAGATTTACAGACCGTCACAGACGACGCAGCTAATCCAGTTTTGAAGGTGGGACAGTTGGGTCCAGGACCTTGGGTGGATTGGGAGGTAGAGGCTCAAAACTTTGCAACCACTTTCACTTCTAAATCTTCCCACCAGATCCCTCAAGATACACATTCATGGTTCTCCATGCCGGTGGGTTCTGCCGGCGGAGTCCCGTCAGCTTTGTTTGCATTCCTAGCTGCCCCTAAGATTAATCTTTGTGAACTGAAGGACCCGTTCACTACCCCTACCCCCACTCACCTAGACAGAGAATTTAGGCTACGGGGAAAAGCTTTTCGCCTGTTTTCACAGTACATAGTATCTCAGCAGGTGGCTAAGTCTTTACTACGGTCCACTCAGGCAATCGCAGACGCGGATGCTCGAAGATCGGTTGAGTTATCCCGGCGACTGATTCTTCAGTCGTCAATCCAATCCTTAGGTGACATACGCACCGCCTTGCTTGAGGCGGTGCGAGCACGACAAGATCTTAGGATGTCGTTAGTTCGCAAGCTACCTGATCGCATTGCTAACCAGGTGGTGATGTCACCAGTACTTACTCCATCTTTAATGTCCCCTGAAGTATGGCGAACGGTGTTCAATATGGCACAGGCCGTTAAGCACAGTCCCACCCCTTCTAAGAAACCTGCATTTAACTTCCCCAAACCCAGGCCTACTACTAAAGCTCAGCCAGGGGGATCTAAACCTTTTCTTCCGCCTAAGTCCTCCCACTCCCCCCAGGGTCAGTACAGGCATAGACAGAGTAGGTTTTCAGGTCAGAGAGGACGCGGCCAAAATAAACCAGGTCAGGGCCAGTCTTCGGCCAACACCAGCCAGCCGGCGAAGCGGCCAGCACCAACCCCACCATCAAAAAACTAAAGTCTCTCTCACTCCCGGCGCCTACCTTAAGGCCGGAGGAACCGAGGGTAGTACAGCCGGCGAACCCTTGTCTGCTAACTGGGTCGTTCCGAACGTGTCACCAAGCATGGCCGTTAAACACTTGGGCACGGATGGTGGCACGCAAAGGCATCACTTGGCAGTGGCTCCGGCGACCTCGATTACGTCAGCCGACAACGGCGAATTTTGTTTCTTTAGAGGTGGCGTCACTAGCCCAGGAAATGATTGCCAAGAATGTCATCATCCCGGTCCCCCCAAATTACCCTGTATTCACGTCCAAACTATTTTTGGTTCCCAAAAGGGACAGTGTTCAGATGAGGCCGGTCGTAGACCTGTCTTATCTGAATCTTCACATTCACAACGAATCTTTCAGAATGTTAACAGTACACCAAATCAGGCTAACACTTCCGCCGGGAGGTTGGATGTGTTCACTAGACCTGACAGACGCCTATTGGCACGTATCGGTCAACAAAAGATTTCAAAGGTTTTTGGCCTTACGGATCAGGCACCAAAATTTTGTTTTTCAGAGGATGCCGTTCGGCTTGAACCTGGCACCTCGATTATTCACAAAACTAGTCCGGCAAGCCCTGATGCCATTGTTAAAACAGGGGATCAGAGTGTTGTGGTATCTGGACGACTGGCTGGTGGTGGCAGAGACACAACAATTATGCATAAAACATGTCAATATCATTTTAAATCATGTCAAAACTCTAGGGTTCAAGGTAAATCTGGTAAAGTCAAACCTTGTGCCCTCACGAGTAATTCAGTGGATAGGGCTGGTCTGGGACACCGCCGCTCTCACTCTGAGTCAGAGTGTGGACAATCGCAACAGGTTTCGCAGGAAACTGTTCAGGTTTCTTCACAGTCTGACTACGACGCGAAGGGTCTGGGAGTCTCTGGTCGGCTCTCTCAACTGGATTCAACTAACTGTCAAGTTGGGCCGGTTGAAAGTAAAACGATTAATATTGGAAGGCAACAAATATTTCCCGCTCTTACCGGCAGGAAAATTATGGCCCATCCCGAAATTAATCCACACCTTACTAGCGGTCTGGGAGAAGAGGGAAACATTGCACTCAATAATGTCATGGACCTCTCCTCCACCAACGGTATGGGTAGACACGGATGCGTCAGGCACAATAGGTTGGGGATTTCAGTCAAATCAGGGGCACCAGGGTCAGGGGCTGTGGTCCCACTTAGAAATCTCGCACATCAATGTCAAAGAATTACTAGTCCCCTTGTATTTCCTTCAGGCTCACGGCCCGGCGTTACGGGGCAAGTCGATGGCCTTCAGAATGGACAATCTGAATGCAGTCCACTGTATTCAGAAACAAGGGTCAACGAAGTCAAGGAAGTTGCTAAACGTGTCGGAAGAGATTTTTACTCTAGCCAACAGTCTAGATATTTATCTTCACGCATCTTATCTCCCAGGCGTAGCAAACGTCTGGGCAGACGCTCTGTCCCGGAGACAGAGCACGACAGTAGAATGGGAGCTCAAGCAACCCATTTTCAACCTTATGATTGCAGAGCTCTCCCATCCACAAGTGGATCTTTTTGCGTCCGAGGAGACTCACAAACTCCCTCTATACCTCACCCGCCGGGCGAAAACGCCGGCAGGGGGGCCAGACGCCCTAGTGACAGACTGGAACAGATGGAGCTCCATCTATCTGTTTCCACCGCCAGATGCGTCACTAATGTGCCACGTAGTGAACAAACTACGAGATTATCGAGGCTTAGTCTCGCTAATCGCGCCACTGTGGCCGGCGCAGTTGTGGTACCAGCAATTGAAAATGTGGTGCCCGGACCCGGTATCGCTCCCGGTCGGGTATTTCCACTTAGACACGATTGGCAACCTAGCGACCTCGCTGACTTTTGCATTATGGACATTCAGGAGGCCAAGTGGCTAGCACCATACGGTAGAGATGTGACAAATAAATTACTTAATCAATATACTCAGTCTACAAAACGACAGTATCAATCACATTGGCAAGCCTTTACTTCTTGGATCGTTAGGACAGAACAAACTGTACCCTCAGTGGCATTAGTTTTTAATTATTTGAATTATCTGTTTGAGCAGAAACGTTTATCTGTGGTAACATTAAAAAATCACTTAACTGCGATTAGAGTGCCCTTTTTAGACCTTACGGGTCTTTCCATACCGGTAGCGGAGGAAACAGGTTTTATGAGAGCATGTTTTAAACTCCGCCCACCTCCCCGTCAGCTCATGCCTACTTGGTCTCTGGACAAAGCTTTGTCTTTGCTTCACTCTCGTCTGTACCAAAATACTGCAGACTTTGCATTACTCTTAAAAAAGCCGGTTTTCCTTTTGGCTTTGGCCACCGGAAACAGAGTGTCTGAGCTGGCGGCGATGAGCAACACACCTAATTGTCTTAGGTTTGGTAGACTTAATGAATGTATTTCCATTGCACCCTCCCCAGGTTTTGTAGCCAAGAATGAGCATAGTGCACACGTGTTTTCTGAGTTCACGGTGCCGGCGTTAAAAAGGGGAAAGGTGCATCATAATTTATGTCCAGTGCAAGCTCTAACCAAATATTTGAGAGTAGCTCCTCAAAACCCCCAAGGTGCTTTATGGGTAGCAAGTACGGGTAAACGCTTACTTAAACGGCGATTAGCCTCTCTTCTGGTAGAAGTCATTAAAGAAAGTAATCCCGGCGTTGTGGGTCGGGCCCACGATTTACGCAAATGGGCAGCCTCTTTACGTTTCCTGAAATTTTTTTCAGTTGAAGACATAGCGTCCACACAGTTGTGGGCGTCTAATCATACGTTTCTGTCTAGATATTTGTCAGTTGCTCTAGACAAACCTTCCTTACCATGTATAGCTTTAAGGCAGAGGGTCTAGGTGGCCCTGCAGTCACTTTTGTTTACTTTCACGGGAAAGGGGGGGGGGGGGGGTGCAGTCAGTTGACATAGGACACCCTAGACCCCGCCGGAGTATGAGAGCTGTGATACAATTTAAGGTTAAAATGTGATATGAAAATTTCTCAGTGAGAAATTGTGCTAGTACAATGTTAAGTACAAAACAACGGTGTTGTTAGAGTAGTTTAGCTGCGAAAGCAATTTAATTTTAGAATAATGGAGTTCCTTTGCAATTTATCTCCAAGTTTATGTTGGGGTTTATTATGTGCACATATAAACTTATAACTTGTTATTTTTTTGTCACCACTCGTTGAGAGTGTAGCCTTTGTAACTACAGATCTGTGTTCAGAATCTTCAGGGTTACCCATTTTTTGTCAGGCAGGCTTCTTTGAAGCACGCACCTGCCTGAACCCCCTTTTTCTTGTATTTTTCGGCTACGCCGTTGTTAAATATATTTTCAAAGTAAGAATACTATGTGGTTGTTTTTATTATCTGCTTTTCTAGAGTTATGATATGATTACGAATGTCCCCCTCCAGTCTTAGAAATCAGGCATGTTCGTCAATGATGGAGGGGCCACTAATAAATTATAGGTTTGACTCCTGTAAGGAGATAAAGAAAACCTAATATTTAGTAGTGGCCCCGTAATCATTGACGACTGGGGCCCTCCCGACCGTCCCCTTCCCATTCGTTGATGTATTGAGGATTTTGGTTTACTTGATATGTCAGTGAAGGAAGAATGACGCCTGAATCAGCGTCTGGTCAGAAATCCACATAAGTACATCCACGATATGATGGAAAGCTTATTGGATAGTTATTCTTATTTTCTTTTTGTTTTTATTTTTTACGAAGTTTTTTCGTAGTGAGAACCCAATTCATAATGACTGAAGCCATGAGTGAGGTCGCGTGCGCTCATGATGAAGGCTCCTCAGTTTTTAAATGCTCTGCGCGGTAGATTCAAAACTACGGCGGATTAGTGTTTGAAGAGGATGCCTTATGTAATAGGCATGTTCGTCAATGATTACGGGGCCACTACTAAATATTAGGTTTTCTTTATCTCCTTACAGGAGTCAAACCTATAGTACAGTGATGCAATGCATCAGTAACTACTGTTATATTCCTTACTAATGGCATTATTATTGAGGATATAATTGTTGGTTAAGGCAAACTACAAGGGGGGAGAAATGGGGAGGTTGGTTGTTGACGCGAGAGTTGGTTAGGGGAAGGGGAGGGGGGAGTATTGTGCGAGAGGGAAGGAGGGGGGGGGGGGGGAAGTAGAGGTCGGTGTTGGGTGGTGAGCAGAGTTCAGTTGGGCTCCAGAGACAGTTTGAGCAACAGGTGGGGTAACTGGTGTGATACTCCTTACGGTAGGGTGAGTTATTCTATACTATAGGTGGTAACTAACCTCCTATGAAGTGTAGCCTATAGTCAAAGGTTGTGCCCCGATAGCGGACCCCTCCTATTTACCTGGACAATTGTGTTTTATAAGTGTAGGGTTAATCTTAACTGTATTCTTTGTATTTTATACTATTAAACTAATTCTTTGTGTCCGTGGTGTTTCTTTACTCACGGTGGCGACCTCGGCTAATTAGTTATTGTGTATGTGGTGTACATTCCTTGCTTGCTGTTTAGCTTTATTGTAGTTCACGAGTGCCATTCCATCTTACATTAAACTACATTTGAAGAAAGCGGTAACATAATGAATAAGCATACGTTATAAGTATGGCATACATAGTTTCCGTTTACATGATTAGATTAATATCCAGTATTCGAGAATGGATAATAAGTCGTAGGCGTGTGCATAAACCTTTAACCGTCCTGGTGGTGTAATGGTTAAGGTGGCAAAAATATGTGTGATAACCCGGGTTCGAATCCCGGTGGATCATATATACTTTAATTAATTTCATTGGGGGTGTGGTGGTGAGATTAATAAAAATAATATTATTAGTAGGTTTAGGGATATTTCTTCGAGAGGCCGGTCTATATGATCTGTGCCCCATGAATATTCTTTCCTCTCACTTAAACAGTAGGCTACCATAGTGCGGTTGGGAATATGAACATGATTAGATTAATATCCAGTATTCGAGAATGGATAATAAGTCGTAGGCGTGTGCATAAACCTTTAACCGTCCTGGTGGTGTAATGGTTAAGGTGGCAAAAATATGTGTGTGATAACCCGGGTTCGAATCCCGGTGGATCATATATACTTTAATTAATTTCATTGGGGGTGTGGTGGTGAGATTAATAAAAATAATATTATACAAATACAATTTTTTTTTTCTTATATTATACTATTGTTTGTCCAAGCTCTAGGAGCATCATGATATAAGAATATTTTGTGACCTGACAACATGTCATTTGTATAATTGTACATCTCATTCTCATCAACAAGTTTGATTAAATAGGAGGATGAAGAATCCTCTTCTAGAACGACTCAGTAGGAGTTGTATATGTTGTATAATTGTGAACGAATAGTTTATCGTACACCAATGCACACAAAGATTTTCTTACTATTCTGTACAGCTCAGGGAGCTTATAATTTGGGAGTGTTTTATGAAATTAAAGCATACTTTCATAAAAGATTTTTACATCTAATTCTCCTCGTCCAAAACATTCTAAGTTATAACTATTCTTACATCTTTCCTTCTTTCTGAGGCTTCCCAATGTACCCGAGGCGGGTACATTGGGTATATTCTTTTTATATTCTTTCTTTAATTCTTTTATAATTAAATTTAAATTTTTCCCGGTGTCAGCCTATCTGTTAATTGGTTCTCTCGATATACGTTGAGCATCTGATGTCCCACCTCCGGTCGTGATATTCTAGGCTCTTCGTCATTGACGAAGGAACCAATACTAAATTACGGGTTTGACAACCCGTAGGGAAGGAAGGAAAATCTTCTATTTAGGAGTGGTTCCGTAGTCAATGACGCAAAGGTTCCCCCCCACCTTCCCCTTCCCATGCACATGCCCAACTTGATATAACATTTGAGGCAGATAAACACGCTAGAAAATCTGGCATCACGTGCAAGGGAAGCATGACGACAGCATAGCTGGAGGGCTGAGGCACCGGGAGGTTTGAAATGATAGATTCTTCTTTAAAATTTTATTTCTAGTGGTATTCATTTTCAATGACGAGCCCTTGGTAAGATTTAATGGGTATTAACCAAGGATTGTTTATTATGCTATATACGCAACGGTTGTGATAAGAACTCCGGGGAATCCCGAACGGGTCCCGGAATCTCAGCCTATATATAGTATAGGCTCTTCGTCATTGACTACGGAACCACTCCTAAATAGAAGGTTTTCCTTCCTTCCCTACGGGTTGTCAAACCCGTAATAGTACAACCAACAGAAAACCATGATGAACGCTTGTATGAAATGTAGCCTAGCTATACTCAACACTCGACACCTCTACAACTTTAATAGTACTGTATATAGAACCAGCCCAATTCCGCTTTCCTCAATTTTAGTTAGTTAGGATAATACTTCAGAGGTTATCCACCCCATCACACTGTAAATCAAGAATATCGTTAGAAATGGAAACTCGCAAATCTACGCTTATGAACAAATCCTAACTATCCCAATGGTGCGAACAAAATAAGACTTTGGCAATACTGTGTATGTATATCCCGCCGCGGTCAGCTGACCACCTAAACCGTCGCCCGTGGAAAAGGCAGTGTTGTCATTTTTTTTTTGTCATCATCTTTTTCGAATTTCCTGCATCTCCACGTATGTAATTTGCTGCCACTGTGTTCTATGACATTCTGATTCACATTGATTGATTTCCTGTCACTGGCCTAATAAGAAATATAGCCGGTAACCTATTTAGCTGCCCGATTTGATAGTGGATTATAAATTGGTAACTTAAAAGCGCACGATAGCTTGTTTTGTAGGAAAGAAACTAGTGCGCAGGCGCAGACATTCAACCTGCCAAATGCTACAGCTACAGAATATAATACCGTATGTTCAGCCAATTTCTACTGAAACTCGTATTTGTTAGTAACTAAAAAGGAAGTAAATACAATACTTCAATGAGTATTAAAATTTCGCCCAGCCTATTAGGCCTACACCAAATTAGATGAAACTAAATTTCTAGTTCAGGAAGCTGATATTTATGTATCAAATTATGTTAATTATTATATATTCACTGCATTAACGAGTATATATCCATCATATTATGAATCTAGTAAAAATATACTACACAACTATGTGTCATAGATAAGTGCGAACTGTATTAAACCTCTTAAATCACGAAAGCCCTCAAAACACCTCAATGGTGCATCACACACGATAGTCATTTGAATAAGACCCCCAGCGCCATCTGGATTTTTAGTACAGTTTTCCCTCATTCCATCGCATTAGAAATGATTCATAGATTACAAAAAGTCCAAATAAGACATAGTTATGTTAATGTATTAAGCAGTTAGATAGATGCATTAGAGAGATAGATAGATAGATAGATAGATAGATAGAGATAGATAGATAGAGAGAGAGAGTTGCAGAGAGGGAAGTGATCGATAACATACAAACTATTATGAGACTTATGAAACGGACTAAGTTTCTGAAAAGACAGAGGAGACATTTTTATTGACTCTCTTTTTCATTTTATTATTTGTGTGTTTGAAGGATAATATTGTTTTCAATTCCATCGCATTAGAAATGATTCATAGATTACAAAAAGTCCAAATAAGACATAGTTATGTTAACCCATGGAATCTGGGAGGCCTCATATGAGGCAAAACAAATTTTGGTTAGGAATCCGGGAGGCTTCATATGAGGCAAAATCAAAGGGTTTAAATCGCGCGGGCGGATTTTTGTTTGTGCGTGGGCTACTGCAGCGCCACCAAGCACAAACTAACAGGCAGCATCAGTTCTTAACGCGCATCCAAGATGGATGGAGGTAATCCAAACAAAATCGCTGTGTCCGAATCGCCGCCCGCCGCCGCGTCCCGTACACCTAACAAAATCAAGGCTAAAACGACCAAGAAAACAGTGCTTAGTCCCGGTGGTGTTGCACACACTCTGGAAGAGCTAAGCGAATATAGTGAACTGAGTGAATATAGTGAACTGAGTGAACTTGGGAGTGACTTTGACGATGAAGAAGTGGTTAGTGAAGATGCGGGCGACCCCGGCGTCGGCTGTCGGCACGCCTTCTCCTTCCAGTAACAATATAACAATATGGGCAAGTGAAAGAGACACAAAAATATGTAATAATAACTAACTTTTATTGAAATAATTACAAGTGTATAATACGCTACCATACGGTACCGTACGCTTGTCTAGCCTAGCCTAGCCTAGCCTAGCCTAGCCTAGCCTAGCCTAGTTGTTGTTGTTGTTGTTGTTCCCTAAGCTGCCTGGCCGAACAGCCCCGAGTCCCTGAGAAAGGCCATGGCCACGATCGGGCTTTCCCACAGAGCTCTCATTGAGTGTAGATTGTGTTGTTGGCGTAAGTGGTTGTGTGAAATGCAGTCTTCTATGATGTGTTTAATGGTATGGGGTGCTGTGCTACATCCCGGGCAGGCGTCGACAACGGAGTCATCCAGTCTCTTCTGATAGCTCAGGAGAGCTGGATGGTGTCTACCCTAGCCTAGTAAGCGAAAGTGACACACAAATGTATAACAAGTAATAATAACTCAATAATAACAGTGAGAGTAACAATAATTCATAACAAGAAGAGTAATAAGAGTGAAAGTGACACAATAATATCCAATAACAGTGAAAGTGCCAAAAATATGTTATATAAAGTTTCACATAACTCAATAAAATGGTTGTAAATGTAATAAATGACACAATAATGATGACATTATCTCCATAGAAACATAATATCGTCTACCGGTACCAAAGCCACCGAAGCGACGAGTGACTTAGTGCGTGCTAGCCAGGGTAGCGGCGAAGCGTTCGGACGCAGGCAAAAATATGCGGAAAAACACCTCCATTCCCATCATCATATCTCGGCAACCACTTGTCGTAGCGATTTCAACTCAACGCCAGTCTACAGACGAAGGTTGGTTCTACACTATACAATTTAGTTGATTGCTCTAGGTGGTCTCAATCAGTAGATATCGATTTATGAAGATAGAAATTTTTCAGAAATAACCCCGGACACGGCGATTGGCCTCATATGATGGCCCCCGGATCCGGAGGGTTAATGTATAAAAGAGATAGATAATGTACAGAGATAGAGAGAGATAGTTGCTAGGGGCAAATGATCGATAACATACAAAACTATATGAGACGGATTTTAAGTTTCTGAAAAGACAAAGGAGATATTTTTATTGACTCTTTTTCATTTTATTATTTGTGTGTTGGAAGGGTAATATTGTTTTCAATTCCCTGTATTAGAAATAATTCATAGATTAAAAAAAGACCAAATAAGATATAGTTATATTTATGTATAAAGGAGATAGATGCATTAAATAGATAGACAGACAGACATTTGATGCATAAATAACATTCTTAACCCACCAGACCCGGTTGGGCTCTGAGAAACCCATAACAAATACCCCCCGTGGAATCCGGTAGGGCTCTGAGGCTCCGGCAGCTTGAAAGCCTGTAAGCTTGGTGTACGAGGCGTCCGTCCGACGCATGTAAACAACAGCCGGTTGGACCGACGCCGCGCATCTCCGCCCACAAGAAGGAGAGGCGTCCTTGTTCGTGTGTGGCTGTGTTATTGTTAAGTAGTGAAAAGTAGTGATAAGTGGCTGATATCGCCACAAAGTTCTCTCCACGGAAATCGTCATCACAACTGAACCAGTTGACTTAGAGAGCTCTACTCAACGCCAATCTACAGGTACGGAACACATCTACGCTTGGGGATGCGCGGGAATGCGGAAACAGTCAAAATAACAAAGATACGGTAGCCTAGGCGTAGACGTTTTTTGGCCAAAACCCCCGGGTTTCGGGGAAATTATAGAATACTAAAATTATAGAAATTATAGAAATATAAAATCGCGGCAAAATGCGCTCCACGGAAATCGTCATCACAATTGAACCAGTTGACTTAGAGAGCTCTACTCAACGCCAGTCTACAGATTGGAAACTACATTATGTTTAGACATGCGTGGGAATTTTCTAGCAGTTAAAATAACAAAGATACGGTAGCCTAGGCGTAGACGTTTTTCGGCCATATCGGCCGGATCTCAACAACGTCAAGGATAGCGAGCCCGTGCGGGATGGGTTAATCTTAAAAAAAAAAAAAAAAAAAAAATTACCGTATATACAGTACTGTACCTAGGCTTGGGCCGCCACCCGTATATGATTCCGACTTTTCCGTGTTGTCGGCCGACTTTGGAACTTTTGAGGTTACCGTGTCCAAACGAAACCATGTACAGTAAAAGTCCGTTAATCCGACGACCGATGATTCGAATCTCCCAATAGTCCGAATTTTTCAATTTGAGGCCAAATCCGAATTCACCCGATGGTCCGAATTTCAAGAAGTCCCAAAGTCCCCTTTTTGAGGCATTAGTCCACTCAAATGACACATAATGGAGCACACACATATCATATGTTCATGAATTCACTTTAAAAGTTTACCATTGTCATTGTAGCCTATTACCTACTTCAAAACATTCAGATTAATGGTCAAAGGAAGCTACTGATATAAACGTAAACACCTTCTTCTTCTTCTTCTTCCATCGTCTGCTAGAGAGTTTGTTTTGCTCTTGAACGCATCCTTGGGACGCTCCGATGCGCTACTGGCTTGCACCGCATTCAGTCTTGAGCTTGAAAACGCACCTTTGGACGTTCCGATACGCTACTATTTATAGTTCAGTGATCGGAGCGTCCCAAGGGTGCTTTCAAGATAACAAGACAAGGGTGCTTTCAATACAATATAATATAACCGAGCACGTCACAAAAGGAAAATCACAAAAGGAAAATTACAAGAACCTCTCAGGGAAGTGCCGTTGTTAAGGCATTACTTCCCGAACCACATCTGATCTGATCTTCAAGAGCAAGACAAACTCGCTAGTAGACGGAAGAAGAAGAAGACGACGATGCGGACATATGGTGTTTACGTTTATATCAGCAGATTCCTTTGACCATTAATCTGAATGTTTTGAAGTAGGTAATAGGCTACAATCTATCTATCTATCTATTGCCTGACGCCGTGATCCCCGAAGGGGTGGCCACGAACGAACCGCCCCCATGCACCTCTGTCCCCAGTCAGTCGACGCCCCTCCCCCCAACCAGCACCGCCTTCGTTCATGTAGTTCCTCACTCCATCCTTCCACCTCATATTCGGTCTACCTCTCCCCCTCTGTCCCTCCACCTCGCTCTCGTACACCCTCTTAGTCATTCTCTCGCTTTCCATACGTTCCATATGGCCGAACCATCTCAAGTTGTTCCTTTTCACACTTTCCAGCACATCTACCTCCACACCACACCTCCTTCTTACTTCCTCATTAGTCTGTCTATCCCTCCATGTAACTCCGCACGCACTCCTTAAGTAATTCATTTCCACTGCTCTCACTCTTGGTCTGAGTCTCTCAACCAACGTCCATGCTTCGCTTCCGTAAGTCAGTGTCGGGATTACCACACTGTCATGCAAGGACTTCTTCACTTCCATACTGACCACCCTATTTCTTGTTACTGCTTTTAGCGTTCCTACAACCCTCTTCCCCTGTTGTACCCTCTCCCGCACCTCTTCATCCATAGTCCCATCTTTACTCAACACACTGCCCAGATACTTAAAAGAGTTGACGATCTCCATAGCCTGACCGTTCAGCTTCACCTCACACTCTGTGACTTCACCCCTTTCGAAGACCATAACCTTGCTCTTCCCCGTATTTACCTTCAAATTCCGTTTTCGCACACTGTTCCAAACTCATTTACCAGACCCTGCAACTCCCATTCATTATCACTCATCAGAACTGTATCATCCGCAAACAGCAGTATAGGTAGCTTCCACTCAATTCCCTCCCTTTTCAGCGATACACCAACATTCACTGCTCTTGATAGTATTTCTTTCATGACTCCATCCATATATACAGTAAACAACCACGGGGACATCACACACCCCTGTTTCAAACCAACATTCAGGTCAAAGAACTCGCTCTGCTCACTCTCCACACGTACTGCCGCCTTTGCACCCTCATACATGCTCTTCACTGCTTTCAGCAACTTGCCCTCTACTCCGTATATTCTAAGTACTTTCCACAAACCTTCTCTATCCACTCTGTCATAGGCCTTCTCCTAGTCCATAAAGGCAACATACACCTTTTGTTTCTTCTCCAGATACTTCTCCACAACACAATTCAGGGTAAAAATCTGATCTACACATCCTCTTCCCTTCCTAAAACCTCCCTGCTCGTCGCCTATCCATTTCTCCGTTCTCACTCTCACTCTCTCAATCACTACCCTACTGTATACCTTCCCTACTACGCTTAGAAGACATATTCCTCGGTGGTTACCACACACTCCTCTTTCCCCTTTCCCCTTATATAGGGGGACTATTATGCCAGTCTTCCAGTCATCGGGTGCACTCCCCTTCTCCCATGCTAGTTTGCACATTTTCCATACCCATTCTATCACTATCTCACCACCATACCTCAACATTTCCCCACACACTCCATCTGTTCCTGGTGCTTTCCCCAACTTCACTCTTTTCATGGCTTCCCACACTTCTGACCTCCTGATCCCCACCTCCTCCTCCACTACTTCTCTTCTTCTCCCTCCCATACCATATCCAGCTATGTTTGCTGGCTCTTCATTCCTTTCATTTAGCAACTCACTGAAGTACTCCCTCCATCTTTCGACTCTCTCTTGCTTCTCGGCTAGCATTCTCCCATTCTTATCTTTCACACCCTTACTGTTTCCCTTGCTACCTTCCCTAACTTTCTTGACTTCTTTCCAGAACAGTTTCTTACTCTCCCTCCATTTTACACTCAGATTCCTTCCAAATTCCTCATCTACTCTTCTCTTACTTTCCTTCACTACTCTCTTCACCACCCTCTTACTCTCCACGTACCTCGCTCGTTTCTGTCTCTCGGAATCTTCATTCCCTCTACTACCCAACCACACTCTATATGCTTTCTTCTTTTCTTCCACAGCTATTCTTACCTCTTCTGTCCACCATGCTGTACCTTTCACTCCCCTCCCTCTTCTCCTCACTCCACACACCTCCCCACATGCTGCACAGATCTCATCCTTAAACACCTTGCTCATCTCCTCCACTTCCTCCATAACTTCCAGGTCGAACCCACCTAGTCGTCTTTCCACTGCTCTCCTGTACTCCTCCCTGACTTCCTCCTCCTGCAACCTCTCCACCCTCCCCACCATTCCACCCTCCTCTCGCCTCCCTCCCGCTCTCCTCACCCACTTCTTTTGTATCCTAACCTTAGCTACCACTACATAATGATCAGACAGACCCCCTCCAATACCCCTATACACCCTAGCATCCATCACAGATTTCTTCATTCGTTCATCCACACATACATAATCAATCAATGACTTTCGTTCCACCACTGTCTTATCTTTCATCGTCAACATCCGTTTCCACGTGTACCTGTGGATCATTCTGTGTCGGAAGAAGGTGTTGGCTATCCACAGCCTCCTTCCCACACATACGTCCACAAGTGCACTACCATTCCCATTCACCTCTGATGGTACCCCCCACCCTCCCACCACTCCCTCAACTTTCCTATCACCCACCTTACCATTCATATCCCCAATCAGAAATATTCTTTCGTTCTTGTCAAACTTCTCCAGGCACGCCTCCACATTCATCCAGAACTCCTCTTTCTTTCTTTCAAGTATATCCTCTGTCGGGGCATACACGCATACAATCACCCACGTTTGTATTCCTACTTTCATTCTCACCCACACAATCCTTGAACCCACAGACCCATACTCTCTTACACATTCCTTCCATTTGCTACTTACAAACAAACATGCACCTTCTCTCGCTGTTCCTTCACTCACTCCAGCACACACACCCATTCCACATTCCCATTCTCTCACATCTGAACCTTTCCATTTGGTCTCTGTCATTCCACATACATCCAGCCTGGCATTCACTAACACTTCCAGAACCTCTCTCTCTTTTGTTCCATCATTCATGCCACTAACATTCCACGTAGCCATTCTCAGAATGTCCGAAGGCATGTCCTTAGTCGGTCGTGGTTCGTCAACGTTGGTTCCGTCCGCATCCGAGGCTGTTCGTAGGCTACAATGACAATGGTAAACTTTTGAAGTGATTTCATGAACATATGATATGTGTGTGTGTGCACCATTGTGTCATTTGGGTGGCCTAATGCCTCAATGTTTTCGTCATACACAGGTTCATAGGGGTAAAGTTCGATA
Organism: Paralithodes platypus; assembly: GCA_032716605.1. Taxonomy (NCBI): domain Eukaryota; kingdom Metazoa; phylum Arthropoda; class Malacostraca; order Decapoda; family Lithodidae; genus Paralithodes; species Paralithodes platypus. The sequence continues at coordinate 11,009,842 of CM064499.1, read as the reverse complement.
ATCCGAAAAATCCAATAATCCGAACGAGGGCCGGTCCGCTGCCCTTCGGATTAACGGAAGTTTACTGTATATAAAACCTGTGTATATCGAGACCTGACTGTATTAGGTTTTCCTTTCTTCCCTTCGGGTTGTCAAACCCATAATTTATTTGTGGCTCCTATGTCAAATGATGTAGTGCCTTGACTCCCAAGACTGGAGGAGGGACATACTTTATGTCTTGAGACACTAATCACGAATAATACAATTGGTAACTAGAAATCTCCAGGATAACTCAACCACAGCAGAATGGAAATATTAAAGAAAATTATAGAATACAAAATAGTACAGAACGGCAGGTCAGTGTCCTAAAATTACCCTTGCCGGGAAAGGAGTCTACTAGAAAGAGACCAATAGCTACTAAATGTTTGTAGGATTTTAAGAGTAATATGAACGTGCAAAAGTGCATTCTAAAGTATAACAAATGTCTTGAGTATATTTTACTCTTCCGTAAAATTTTATCACATTCTTGTAGGCTACATGTTACATGTACACGTTCTTCTAAGCAATTTGTATGTAACATATTGCATGAGCATATTGTACTCTTAACGAGGTAAAATGTAACATTTTTGTAAAATGTTTACAGGTTAACATTCTGAATCATATCCACACCTCTGTTTTTGTACAATAATATTTTGCTTTAACATGTATATTACATTGTATAAAACAAAATGTCCCGTGGACAGGGAATACAAATTTTAAATTTTTGATCGTGTATCACAATCTTTTAAATTTAATAATACTGTTTCCTAATCTCTTTCCAGAGTTAGAATGCCGGGAACTGGCCCTTAACCCTTCCCGCCCGGGCAGTATTTTAAAAGGACGCACCTTGCGAAGGCCCGGAGCCCGGGTGTTCTTTAAAAATCTGTATGCTTGAAAGCTTCCTTAAGCGTGCTTTGAAAGCCGCGCGACGAAACATTAGTAAACAAAGCCGATCGGAGCACCGCCAAGCCTCAGCAAGAAGAAGAAGAAGTCCGACCTTGTCCGCCATCACCAGTTAGAGCAAAAATTAGTCTTCCAATGTGTTCGATATTGCTAAATCTGGGACAAAACAGCCAAAACTCTCTCCACGGAAATCTTCATCACATCTGAACCAGTTGACCTAAAGAGCTCTACTTAACGCCAGTCAACAGATACAAGTAAGGGCTACATTTTGAGATATGTGTGAATTCTTTAGCAGGTAAAATAACAAAAATAGGCCTATGTTAACATACAAAGTTTTTTGGCCAGATCGCCCGGATAGGACTATCGACCTCTATAAATGCTGCCCGGGGAGGAAGGGTTAACTCCCCCCCCTCTAAATATATGAGGAATATATACTAAAAAGTCAACAAACGGTAAGAAATAAATCAATATTCCATCAACATCTTTGATGCCTTCTTTCCTTCTGAGAAACCTGTTTAAGAATGGTCATGGCAACTTTAGGCTCAGACAACTTTATCAAAACATGCGGTCTGTGCCACAAATGGTTCAAGACAAATATACTTTTCTTGAAAGTATATGAAGAAGGGATACATAAATATGTCCCAAGGTTCCAATCAGGGGTAAAGAAGGAAAAAGAATGGTTCAATATAAGATGTAGTAAGGCACAGGATAGAAGAAACCGAGCCTGGAATATAGCACGGAAGAGACATAGTGAAAATAACTGGAATAAGGACAAGGAGAAAAGAAATGAATACGTAAAGATACAATGCGAGGAACAATATAAATATGAAAGGAATATTGTAGAGAAGTGCAAAAATGAGCCAAAACTATTTTATAGATTTGTAAATGGAAAAATAAAAACAAAAGAAGGTATTGTCAGAGTAAGAGTTGGAACGAACAGCTATGAGAAAGATAAAGACTTGTGTGAAGTTATGAATGAAATGCTTCAGTCAGTGTTTGTAAAAGAGGAGGAGTTTATAGAACCTGATACAGAAATGAGAACACCACAGATGCCTGAAATGAAAGTGACAAAAAGTGAAGTGCTGAAATTGATGCAGGATTTGGACGTGAGGAAATCAATGGGACCAGATGGAGTGGCTGGATGGATCCTCAAAGAATGTGCGGAAGAGCTAGTGGAACCAATCTATGACATCATCAAATCTTCACTGAATGAAGGAGACCTGCCAGTGGAATGGAAGAGAGCTAACATAGTACCTATTTACAAAGGAGGTGACGGAGAAAATCTGCTTAACTACAGACCGGTGTCCCTCACCAGCATTGTTTGCAAAATTTGTGAGAAAATTATAAGAAAAAAGTGGACACACTTCATAGAGGGACAGGGGGTGCTTAGTGAGAAACAGTTTGGATTCAGGGAAGGGAGATCTTGTGTATCTAATTTATTAAGCTTTTATAGCAGAGGGGTAGATGTTACACAGGAGAGAGAGGGATGGGCTGACTGTGTTTACCTGGACCTGAAAAAGGCCTTTGACAGGGTGCCTCACAAAAGGTTATTGTGGAAATTGCAGGTTGTTGGAGGTGTACTTGGTAGGATGTTAAAATGGATGGAATTTTTTTTAATAGGAAGAGAAATGAGGGCCACAATACGAGACGAATATTCACAGTGGAGAAGTGTGACGAGCGGAGTACCACAGGGATCAGTGTTGGGTCTGATAATGTCCCTACTTTATGTAAACGACATGCCAGAAAACTTGAATAGTCATATGAATATTATTATTATTATTATTATTATATGAGATGCCGAAGTCTCCAACCAGGGTGCAGAAACACCATCAAGATCAATCCACACAAAACACCCGGAGGCACTGGAGAGAGACTATGGCAACTTAGGAAAAAATAAAAACATACACAGTTTACCGTACACATACACATATTAAACACAGATAACATATTATGCAGTGGAGGATATCAAGCTTAAATATAATACAATAAAATAGAATAAAATAAGTTTAAAAATTAGAATTAATGCTGCAAAAAAGCATTAACTCTAGACTTAAAAATGGAGATATGAGCTGAATTGACTAGCTCATTTGGCAACTTATTCCACAAGTCAACCATGGCCGGCACAAAACACCGTGAAAACTGTGTAGTAGAAAAATTAACACGGCTCATGGCAAGATAATTAAGATTGCTTGTGAATCTAGTTGCACGAGCCCGGACATAGGGCCCAGGCAGAACCCCATGTAAGGGATGCTGAGGGTTGTTAAAAACTTTAAATAAAAGACTAAGGGCACCAACTTTACGTCGATGACACAGATCAAGAGACAAATTAGGTAGAATAAAACTGATGGAATTTAGCGACCTGTCAAGCAACTTGAGATGGCAGTCAGCTGCTGACAACCAGACAGGTGAGCAGTACTCGAAATGTGGCAAAATAAAAGCATAAAAAGACTTGATAACTGTGGCGTCACAAGCAAATGTTTTATAAACCATGCGAAGCAGACCAATTTTTTGGGAAATGGAAGAGGAGAAAGAACGAATATGCTTTTCAAAAGTAAGTTTGGGATCAAGAGTAACTCCTAACAAACGCAGAGTATCCACATTCTCAATTTGCTCGCCAGAAACTTGTAGATAAGGATGGGGAGGATCCAAGGTACGAGATCTGCTGATGATAATGGAGTGTGTTTTACTAGCATTAAGTTTCATGCCCCAAAGTTCACACCATGATGTAATTTTGGCTAAATCCCTATTCAGAGCAGTAGCAATTACGTGTCGATCTATTGGTGATGCAATTGACGCATATAAAGTTGTATCATCAGCATAGGAGATTAGTTTATTTTCAAGCTCGGAAACACAGGTCAGCAGTAAAAATAATAAAAAGCAAAGGCCCAAGGACACTGCTTTGTGGAACACCAGAAACAACAGTAACAGAAGGGGAATGACACCCATCAATGACCACAGACTGAGATCTTTTCGTCAAAAAATCTTCAAAGATCCTTAAAAAATTGCCACCAATACCAATGAGCTGTAACTTAAACAGAAGTGCTTTATGGTTGACTAAATCAAAAGCAGAACTAAAGTCAATAGCCACGACGCGAGACTCATGTCCCTGGTCCAATGAAGATTGCAAGTCATGGGTGAGTGTCAGAAGTGCATCACATGTACCCAGTCCCTTACGAAAACCAAACTGTGAGTTTGGTATCAAATTATGACTATTACAATAAGAGGAAAGGCGTCTGGACAAAAGCCTCTCATAGAGCTTGGATAGGATAGGTGTAATGGAGATAGAGCGATAGTCATTAGGAGATGATGAGGCAGTATTTCCCTTTGGAATAGGAGTGATAATAGCCTTACGCCAGCAAAGAGGAAAACTACCTGATTTCAAAAGCAACCTAAACACCACTGCCAATTTAGGTGCCAAGACCACTGCAACCTTTTTAAAAAAGAGAGGGAAAAACCCATCCGGGTCTGTGCCACCATAGGTATCAAGATCCAGCAAGTACCTTTTCAGTTCAGCTGATTTGAATGCCATTGAATTGAGGTTGGGTCTAGGGAAACATGTCAATGGCAAAGACAATTCCTGATTACTCTGCTTATTAATAAAATTATTAGATAGAATATTGGCCTTCGATAATGGATAAAAAGAGATGGAGCCATCAGAATCACAAAGAGGAGGCATGGAGGAATCTATTCCAAATAAAGAGGATTTCAAAGCGGACCACCATTTATGAGGCTGTGTAGCTCCTGCCAGAACATCCTGAAGATGGGAGTTATAATCCCTCTCAGCACCATCATAAACTCTCTGCGCAGCTGCCCTTTTAAAAACATAAAAACATAAAACATATGTTCGCGGATGATGCTAAGATCATGAAGAATGTCACCTGTACAGTATAGGAAGTTGTCAGGATCTTCAAAAGGACCTAGATAAGTTGCACAGATGGAGCCAAACCTGGAAAATGAGTTTCAATGCAGAAATGTGTCATGTTTTGGAAGTGGGAACAAGTGAGATAAGGCCAAGCTGGGAGTACAAATTAGGAATTGAAATAATCGGCAAAACACGGCATGAGAAGGACCTTGGAGTGAAAATACAAGATGATCTATTGCCGGAGAAGCATATTAACATTATCATTGGAGGAGCATATGGAATAATAACCAATATGAGAGTGGCATTTAACTATTTGGACGAAGAAATGTTAAGACAACTGATAATGACTATGATAAGACCAAGATTAGAATATGCAGCAGTGATATGGTCACCACATTTGAAAAAACACATAAACAAATTAGAGAAAGTCCAAAGGATAGCAACGAAGATGATCCAAGATTGAAGGAGTTGACATATGAGGAAAGACTTAAGACACTACAACTGCCTACCTTGAAAGAGAGAAGGGAACGAGGCGACTTAATAACGATGTTCAAGGGAGTAAAAAGTTTGGAACGAGTAGATAGGGAGGATCTATTCGTGAGGGATAATGGAAGGACAAGAGGACACGAGTTTAAACTGAGGAAGGGCAGATGTCGTAAGGACGCAAAGAAATTCAGCTTCCCATATAGAAGTACAGTCGACGCTCGATTTAACGGACTAATAGGGGGGAGACCGAGTCCGTTTCTGGAAAAAGTCCGTAGCTGGAAAATTGCGTTTTTTTTTTGTTTTTTTTTTGTTTTTTTGTGATTGAGGGACACGTTGTGCTGTACTGTCCCTGAAAACATAATAAAGGTCGTATTTGTCATTGATATGATAAATTTCACATGGGAAAAAAAAAAAAAAAAAAGAAGGATATCCCCTGTAGGCAAAAAAAAAAAGAAAAAAAAAAAGAGGAAGGATATCCCCTGTATATCCACTGTAGGCCTACTCCCTCCCCTCCCCGTCCCGGCCTCAACCCCGACCCCGTTACTGTGATAATGTTGATAAGCCTTGTGCTACACCCTATTGATAATGCAAAACTATTGAACACACTTAAAAGTGTATGTTATTTGGTCTCTATATAATCTGTGAATAATTTCTGATATGATAGAATTAAAAAAAAAAATTCCACCAACTCATAATCAGCAATAATGACACAAATGTCAATTAAAAACATGTTATAATATTTCCCCATCATTTTGTGTATACCGTGGGAAAAAAAAAAAAAAAAAGTCTATCAAACGTAAATCTCCCGTCTCGGAAGCTCGACGCCTAGACGGAGGGGAGGGTTGAACTATTTTTTTTTTACTATCTTATTTATTGTTTATCTATGTGCTGGAAGGATATTATATTTTTCAATTCCATCACATTAGAAATTATTCAAAGATTACAAAAAGTCCAAATAAGACCTAGTTATGTTAATGTATAAGGGATTTAGGTAGATGAATTAGAGAGACAGATAGATAGAAAGAGTGTATATCGAGGGAAAAAAACAAATCAAAAAATCTATCAAACGTAAATCTTCCGTCTCTGCTCGCACGGAGGGGAGAGTTGAAATATTTTGTTGACTATCTTATTTATTATTTATCTATGTGCTGGAAGGATATTATATTTTTAAATTCCATCATTTTAGAAATGATTCAAAGATTACAAAAAGTCCAAATAAGACATAGTTATGTTAATGTATAAGGGATTTAGGTAGGTGCATTAGAGAGATAAATAGATAGAGCAACGGACTTTGCTCCAACTTTTTTTCGAGCATCGGACTTTGTCCGTTGCTGGGTCCATTGTCCGGCTACAGACAGAGTCCGTTAAATCCGAAATCCGTTGTATCGGGGTCCGTTAAATCGAGCGTCGACTGTATAGAGACTTGGAACAACTTGGAGGAGGAGGAGGTGGTGAGAGCGAAGAACATTAACATGTTCAAATCTAGGTTGGATAAAAGTAAATATGGAAATAGGACAACATAAGCTATGATATGTTAGTCCAAAATACAGTAAACCTTCACTATCTCGGACTAATTGGGGGGAGACCCAGTCCGAGATGACCGAAAATCCGAGATGTCCGGAGTCCGGCTTGTGTCCGACCTAACAGAGGATAAAATCCGACCTAACCAATGTCCGTCCGAGACAACAATGAAATCGGAGACTACGGAAAAAATCCGACCTCAAGAGAGACGTCCGCGTCAACCTAGAAAACGAAGACAATCCTATTCGAACCCTATAATCTGTAATACAAAACACAGTACAGTAAACCCCTGCACAACGAACACTCTTGCAACAAATTTTCACTTTACCGAAGGTTGCATAGTTGTTGTTGTTGTTGTTGTTCCCCAAGCTGCCTGGCCGAACAGCCCCAAGGCCCTGAGCAAGGCCAAGGCCATAACTGAGCGCCCCCACAGAATCCTCCCTGCCGACCACAATAAAGCCTGGGTGACCGAAGCCACTCCATGGCGGGGATCTGAGGAGGGTGCGGAAACGCCCGGGAAACCAAAGCCCCACCCAGGGCCCTGTGCCCCTCAGCAATTATGAAGAGAAAGTTGAGGGGCAAAGGAAAAATGTGATGCTTTGGCTTCCAATCTTAGTAGATTGGGAGGTCAATCCACGGAAGAGACGCCGTCACTTGAGATCTAGAAAATATATAAGTAAAAGGAACAGTCAGAGTAAGCTATGGGTATGGCAGAGATCGCTCAGTTCTCACTCTGATAGACCAGCCCATCACCAGTGGTTGCATAGTACTACCCCTTGCCCGCACAACAAACACTTTGGCTCGACTTTACGAATTTTTTACCGAGATTTACCGATGGTTCGGAAGTTTTTTGCCAGGGTATTTTTAGCTTTTTTCCACATAAAATCGCTCACTCCCCCTCTGCAACTCTCTTTCTATCTATCTATCTCTCTAATGCATATCTACCTAACTCCCTTATACATTAACATAACTATGTCTTATTTGGACTTTTTGTAATCTTTGAATCATTTCTAATGTGATGGAATTGAAAAATATAATCCTTCCAGCACATAAATAAATAAATAAGATAGTCAACAAAATATTTCAACTCTCCCCTCCGTGCGAGCAGAGACGGAAGATTTACGTTTGATAGATTTTTTGTTTTGTTTTTTCCCCTCGATATACACTCTCTTTCTATCTATCTATCTCTCTAATTCATCTACCTAAATCCCTTATACATTAACATAACTATGTCTTATTTGGACTTTTTGTAATCTTTGAATTATTTCTAATGTGATGGAATTGAAAAATATAATATCCTTCCAGCACATAGATTAATAATAAATAAGATAGGCTTATCAACATCATCACAGTAACGGGGCCGGAGTTGAGGCTTGGGACAGGGAGGGGAGGGATTAGGCCTACAGCACGGGGATTTTTTTTTTTTTTTTCCCCCCCCCCCATGTGAAATTTATTATATTAACCCTTTCGCTGCGGGTGACGTTCTGGAATGTTTTGGCAAGTTACAGCAATTTCCAGGCTTTAAAAGCCTGTAAAAAACTTAAAAATTGAGTGTCAGTGGGCGGGAGCGTGAGGGGGCCCCACCTCCGACCCTCAGAGCACCGAGCGGCTCACTGAGCTAGGCTGTGTCTCGCGCGGGTCTCTCTCTATCTCTCTCACCAGTGTAGCCAAGCGAGCGAGTGTTACATAATAGCGGGGTTCCCGCGTTTCACTGGGACCACTGCGGGTGAACCAGACCACGTACAGGGTCCGTTCTGGTGTAATTTTGAAGCTATTTTCGCCTAGTTTTCGGCAGAATACACTTCATTTAATGCAGATGCTTGATTTATCATTCAGGAGTGCCTAAATATGCCCTAAATAGCCCAAACATAGCCGCAGCCAAAGGGTTAATGACAAATTCTACCCTTATAGTTAGCGGGGGTTTACTGTATATCATTTATTAATTATAACTTTTATTTGGTGTTTACGAACATTATAGGGGTATATGCCTGATGGTTCGGACCTAACCTAATTAATCCCATATAACTAATAGTTCACGTAACAAAAATTTGCCCCGGATGTAGATGGCGTCGGACGTCCCTTCTGTTTGTCGGATATTCACCCTTATTGCCCGGTGACGTGAGGGCATCATCCGACAACGTCGGACACTGTCGGAACGATGACGGAAATGTCCGAAATACGGAAGTACATGTCCGAGAGGCTGTAGCCAGTCCGGCTAGTACGGGTTTCCGACCTCTAGAGGTCCGAGATGGCGAGGGTTTACTGTACTGGGAATTGGGAATATCCATTACGATACTTGTCTAAGTAAAATGGATTGATTATAAAGTAACTAAGACAGGACAACACGATCGCTGCTCAATTCCTGTTAACTACAAATAGGTAAATACAAATAGGTAAATACAATGCTCATTCTAATATGTACAGTACATATTTTTCCACTTTCTTTTTCCAATCCTTTGGTGATCTTTTGACCAGTGGTTCCTCTCACCTGACTTCCAAATGTTGTTGTTGTTGTTGTTCCCTAAGCTGCCTGGCCGAACAGCCCCGAGTCCTCAAGGAAGGCCATGGCCACGGTCGGGCTTTCCCACAGACCTCTCAAAGAGTGTAAATTGTGTTGTTGGCGTAAGTGGTTGTGTGAAATGCAGTTTTCTATGATGTGTTTAATGGTATGGGGTGCTGTGTTACAACCCGGGCAAGTGTCGACGACGGAGTCATCCAGTCTCTTCTGATAGCTCAGAAGAGCTGGATGGTGCCCGCATCTCAGCCTGGCCAGGTGGACTCTGTCCTCGCGAGGAAGGGAGGATTCAGAAGGATGGATTTCAGGAAGTTGTGCTTGCAGCTGCGTGTTGTCTATGAGTGAGTGGATGGAACGGCGAGTGATATGAGTATGGATGTGCTTCCGGAAGTTGGTTTGGGGTGGGCAGGGAGGGAGACAAGACAGTATTTGTGTGTGATAGCGTGTGCTGGGTGTTGTTTTGATATTTCTTGGTGTCTGTGGGTGTGTTGCCATATAGTGTAGTGGGTGGTGTTGATTCGTGGAGGCTGCTGCCAGGAATTGAGTGCCTCTCATGTCTAGATGATCTTTGACTTTGAGGACTTTGGTTTCTTGATGTAGGTGATCTGTGGGTGTAGTAGCTGTGCATCCTGTGATGATTTTCAGGGCTTTATTTTGAATAGTCTGTAAGGTCTTATGATGTGTTTCAGCTAGGTTAGAAGCCCAGGCCGGGCTTGCGTATTCCATAACTGATCTTATGTATTGTTTATAGACTGTGGTGGTAGTTTCTTTGTTGTGTCCAAATTTTGTGTGGGCAAGTGATCTGAGGGCATTAAGTCTGGGTGTCAGTTTCTTTTTCGTGTTTGTGGTGTGCTGTTTGAATGTCATTTGGGTGTCGTATGTTACTCCTAGGATTTTGGGTGTGTGTGTGTGTGTGTTACGGGTGTGTTGTTCATGTCGAGTCCCGGGACGTAATCGTGCTCTCCTGTCCAGCTTGTGAGGAGGGTTGCAGTGGATTTAGCTGGGGCTAAATTGAGTCTGTTTGTAGTGCACCATTCATGTAATGTGTCGAGATAGTCTTGAAGGAGTCTTGTTGCTGTGTCTGGATTTTGGTGCGTGCTTGTGAGTGTTATGTCATCAGCGTAGGAGGCTATGGTTATTTGGGGTGAATTTGGTGTTTTTATATCATGCATGTACAGATTGAAGAGTGCGGGCGACAGGACGGATCCTTGCGGGACTCCGTTTGGGAAATTTCTAATGCTAGATGACTGACCGGCAAAAGATACGTGTGCACATCTGCCTGCTAAGAAGTTGGCCAGCCATCTTTTTGTGTTGTAGATTTTGTTTGTTAGGTTGTGGCGGGGGATGGCATCGAAGGCTTTACTAATGTCAAGTGTGGCAAGTACTGATCTGTGTGGTGGTCTAGCTGAGTTGATGCCGTCAAAAGCTCTTTGTGTAAGGTCTGTAAGAAGAGTGTTTGTGGAGTGCAATGGCCTGAAGCCGTGTTGTGTTGGAGAAAGGGGTAAGTCAGGTGTCATCAGTTGTAGTACAAGGCGCTCTATGACTTTGGAGGGGGTGCAAAGGAGTGTGATAGGGCGGTGTGAGGAGGGTAGCGTGGGGTCTTTGTTAGGTTTGGGGAATGTGATGATGATACCATGCTTCCAGATGTCTGGTATTGTGTTGTGTGAGTAGCTGTAGTTTGATATGTTAGTGAGTGCTTGTATGCCTTGTGGTCCCAGGTGTCTGAGGTGAATGTTGCTTATGTTGTCTAGGCCACAGGCGGGTGAGAGCTTGAGATAGTTGATGATATGCTTTGTCTGGTTGTTGGTGAAGGGTGTATAGTCAGGGTGTATAGTCAGGGTATGTGGGGAATTGTCTTTTTCGTCGGATGACACGTTGGTCGTCTTTGTGGGGTTTTAGGTGACTGACATGAGAGAAGTGATTGATGAGAGTGTTTGCTTGTTGTTTACGTGAAGGAGTAGAGTCTGTTGTTGTGATTGCAGCATGTGATTGTGTTGTATTGCTGTTGGAAAGTGTGATGCTGTTTAGTGTTTTGTAGAGTTTTTTGGGGTTTGTTTTGTGATCGAGTGTTTGTAGGAAGTTATTCCAATTTAGTGTTTGTTGTTCTTGTATTTTGTTATTAATCTGGATGTTGAGTGCTTGAATTTGTTGATTGATGTCTTGTGTGTGGGGTGCTGGGGAGTGTTTCAGTGTGTCGCGTTGTATGAAGAGGTTTTGAATTTCTGGTGAGAAGTTGGGGTTGTGTTTTTTTATGTTACCTCTTGGAATGTGTTTCTTGTCGGCGTTTTGGATAGTCGTGTTGAATGTGTGTACAGCATTGTTGATGTTAGTGATGGGTGTACTGTTTAAGGTTTCAAAGTGTTGTTCTGTCTCATTTGTGAAAGTTCCCAGTTAGCTCTTTTATAGTTAGTGTAAGTGTCTGTGGCTAGCTGGGGTGAGTCTTATTTTGGTGGTGATAATGATCGGGAGGTGGTCTGAGCCTAAGGTTCTGACCACCCTTCAGGATGTTGTGGGTGCGAGTTCAGGGGAGCAAAAGGTGATATCAGGAGATGATGGGGTGTAGAGGGCTTGGTGGGGAGTATGGGAATGCTGATGAATGTTATTTAGGATATATAGGTTGTCTGTTTGGTGTTGTAGGACCAGCCCTCTGTCTGTGTCGGGGTTGTCGACAAACCAGGCCGACGTCTTTGCATTGAAATCACCACCCAGGATGATGTGTGGGGTGTTTGTGATGTGTTGTATTTGTGGTCTGTAATCATTTGGTACTGTAGGGGATGTTTGGGGAGGGATGTATGTGTTTATGATGGTAATGTTGGAGCTGTTGCCAGTGCGTATTTTAATTGATTGTATTTCTGTTGTGTTATCGTTTGGGGGGAGGAGGGATTTGGTATGTGCACTGGTGTCTATATATGTTATATCTTTGTGTACCAGGGTGATGAGTCCACCGCCAATGCCGATGTTATCATTCTTGGCATTCTGTCATCCATTCTCAGAACTGCTAAGTACTTATCGTTAGGCTATTCATTCAACTACTCCCCATTTAATGCCCAAAGCTTGCTCAGCATTACCGGTACAGTACTTAGTCTGGGACGTGACACAACCGATGCCATCTTCATTCTTAGGCAACTTGTGGACAAGTTTTACTACTTGGGTGATACCATCTCTGCCGGTGGTGGGGCTGAGGCCGCCACTATCACCAGAATAAGATGCGGCTGAGGAAAGTTTAGAGGACTTTTGTCACTACACACCATGATAAAACTCCCGCTCCCCTTGAAGGGAAAGGTGTATGCTTTATGTGTTAGCAGCGCAATGACATATACTTCAGAAACGTGGCCTGTCAAAGCGAATGATATCAACAGAATAGAACGCACTGATATGAGAATGGTGAGATGGATGTGTGGTGCCAAACTGCAAGATAGGATAACAAGTGAACAAGTCCTCAAAGTCAAAGACCATCTGGACATGAGAGGCACTCAATTTCTGGCAGCAGCCTCCACGAACCAACACCACCCACTACACTACATGGCAACACATCGCCAATGGCTCTCCTCTCACACTACTGATCCACCTGGTGAACAAGCTTACGTCTTTTCTATCCTAAATGACCTAGAGCAGTTAGTTCAGCAACCCACCCGTATCCCGGATCGCATCGGAGATCGGCCCAACATTCTTGACCTGTTTCTAACTTCTAACCCTTCTTCTTATACTGTCGATCTTTTCTCTCCTTTGTAGCACTTTGGCGCTGCCGACTGGGAGGCTCTTCGGCAGTACTTCTTTGATTTCCCATGGAATGATTTCTGCTTCCATGGCCGAGGACCCTCGGAGAGTGCTGAACGCATTACCGAGGTAATCCTTCGGGCATGGAAGCATACATTCCATTCTCTTTCTCTCAGTCTAATGCTAAAAAATCTTGGTTTACTCACGCCTGTTCTACTGCTGTCTGCAATAAGGAGGAAGCATTCAAACGGTACCGACGCCTTAAAACTCAAGACTCTCATTCTTCATATGTTTCTGCCCGGAATCAAGCCAAATCTGTTCTTCGACTTGCCAAACACTCTTTCATCAATAATAAATGCACTGAACTATCCAACTCTAGCTCTTCCCAAGCTTTCTGGCATCTAGCCAAAAACCTCTCCAACAATTTCTCTTCCTCGTCTTTCCCTCCCCTTTCCCACTCTGATGGCACAACCATCACTTCTTCCTCTGACAAAGCTAAACTCTTTGCTCAAACTTTTGCTAGAAACTCCACCTTGGATGATTCCGGTGCTATTCCTCCCTCTCCGCCCTCCTCTCTCTTACTTATGCCTAATATCCTAATCTCTTCTAAAGATGTACTTTCTACCCTCTCTGGGCTTAACACTAATAAGGCGTACGGTCCGGACGGTGTTCCTCCTGTTGTTCTCAAAAACTGTGCTTCCGTGCTGACTCCCTGCCTAGGCAAACTCTTTCGTCTCTGTCTATCCTCTAACGTCTTCCCTTCATGCTGGAAGTTTGCTCACATTCAACCTGTCCCAAAGAAGGGTGACCGCTCTCAACCCTCCAACTATCGTCCAATTGCTCTTATCTCTTGTCTTTCTAAAGTTTTTGAAACTATTCTTGCTTCCAAATTTCTTAAGCATTTTTCTTCTCATAATCTGCTCTCAGATCGCCAGTATGGCTTCCTTAAGGGTCGCTCTACTGGTGATCTTCTTTCATATCTTACTAATTCTTGGTCATCCTCCTTTCGGGACTTCGGTGAGACTTTTTCTATTGCACTAGACATATCGAAAGCCTTCGATAGAGTCTGGCATAAATCTTTAATTTCTAAACTACCCTCCTTCGGTTTCTATCCCTCCATCTGTGCCTTTGTCTCTAATTTCCTTTCCGGCCGTTCCATAGCCGCGGTTGTGGACGGCCATTGTTCACTTCCTCACCCTATAAACTCCGGTGTTCCTCAGGGCTCTGTCCTATCTCCTATTCTCTTTCTAATTTTTATAAATGATCTCCTTAACTGTACCTTAATTCCCATCCATTCATACGCAGACGACTCAACCTTACACTACTCCATTAGTTTTTCAGAACGCCCCAGCCAGCAATCCCTCAACGACAAACGTAATGAAGTCATAGAACTCTTAAATTCTGATCTAAATACTATTTCCAATTGGGGCAGAGAAAACCTTGTTAACTTTAATGCTTCCAAAACCCAATTTCTCCATCTATCTACCCATCAGGATCTCCCAGCGGACTATCCCTTATTCTTCAACAATACAAAAATCAACCCTTCATCTTCTCTCAATATTCTTGGTGTCTCTGTTTCTTCTGCTCTCATTTGGAAGGACCATATTACCAGTCTTGCTAAGGCAGCCTCCCAGAAGCTGGGTGTGCTCAACCGCCTTAGGGGGTTCTTTTCCCCTGCACAGCTTCTTGCTTTGTACAGGGGCATAGTGCGCCCTTGTATTGAGTATTGTTCACATGTGTGGGGAGGTTCCTCTCACACCGCTCTCCTACACAAAGTTGAAAGGAAGGCCTTTCGTATCATTAACTCCCGTCTACTCACCAACTCTCTGCAATCTCTCTCTCTCCACCGCAATGTTGCATCTCTCTCGCTATTCTATCGCTACTATAATAATCAGTGTTCCTCAGAGCTATCCCAGTGCATACCACCTCCTTTACGTAGGGCACGTGGTACCCGTCTTGCAACTCAATCCCACCCCTACTCTGTGCAACTCTCCAACCCAAGAGTGAAACGTTACTCTCAAACTTTCTTCTACTCAACAGCTGAGCTCTGGAACTCTCTCCCAGAATCAGTCTTTCCCTCTTCCTATGGCTTAAATTGCTTCAAACTCTGTGTCCAGGCATTTTGGCTCGAACGTCCCTTGATTTTGGCCCTGTCACTCTTTCAACTATGGGGGAGGCACTCGCTATAGGCAGTTATGCCTTTTGCCTCCCTCAAACACATAGAGAGAAAAAAAAAAAAAAAAAAAAAAAAAAAAAAAAAAACACACCAAGAAATATCAAAACAACACCCAGCACATGCTATCACACACAAATACTATCTTCTCTCCCTCCCTGCCCACCCCAAACCAGCTTCCAGAAGCAAATCCATACTCATATCTTTCGCCGTTCCATCCACTCACTCATAGACAACCCGCAGCTGCAGGCACGACCTCCCGAAATCCACCCTTCTGAATCCTCCCTTCCTCGCGAGGACAGAGTCCACCTGGCCAGGCTGAGATACAGACACCATCCAGCTCTTCTGAGCTATCAGAAGAGACTGGATGACTTTGTTGTCGACACCTGCCCAGGTTGTAACACAGCACCCCATACCATTAAACACATCATAGAAGACTGCATTTCACACGACCACTTATGCTAACAACACAATCTACACTCCTTGAGAGCTCTGTGGGAAAGCCTGACCGTGGCCATGGCCTTCCTTAGGGACTCGGGGCTGTTCGGCCGGGCAGCTTAGGGAACAACAACAACAAGAAGTGAAGAGCTAAGGAGAAAATTAGGTATCAAGAGTACCAGTGAAGAGATGCGTACTAGCAGGCTTGGATGATTTGGACATGTGGAGAGGATGGATGAACTAAGCTGGGTGAAAAGATGCAAGTCCATGAATGTGGAGGGAGCTGCACCAAAGGGGCGAACCGAGAAAGACGTGGGATCGGACTTTGCGGTCTGATATTCAATAAATCAATCAATCAATCAATCAATCAAATCTGACGCCCCGCTTCCAGAGGAAGCACCCAAAAAGAGATGGCCATGACAGAAACTGCCTCCGGGCTCCCAGACATGCCCCGACTGACCAACTCCATAGTGCCATTTCCACTAAGTGGATTATGACCATCAACACTGAAGGAGCAGACCCAGAGCAGTCCCTTACCCGGATGGCAGTTCCACCACTGTTTTGCATACCAAGCACAGGAATTTTCTGAAGATAGGAACCAATGGTCCACCGTTCCAGAAGGTGATTACACCACCAATGTGGGGGTGGTTGGGTCGCCACATCCCTATGCCAGAGAGAGAAAGGCCGACTTGTGCCAGTGAGCTGTGAGAGTAAGACATTAGGAAACATGGGGCACACCATTATGGCCCCACTGCCTTCACCACTCTCAGGAAAAAAGTTAGAAATAAGAATGATGATAAAGGTAAAGTCAGAACCGGCTATGGGACGTACAGGTCACCAACCCTGACAAGTGAGGCAGCTAATAACCCAAGAAGTGAGATAGACGGAAGTATGTGTATAGCGAATGCGATAGGCCTCACGGAAGGAAGACCATGAAAAATAAAACTTCAAAAACGCCCCAGGGGCTCTCAAATTAAAGTATGTCATTAGGTGAGATAATTCCTCTCTAGTACTTCCTACCACGTATCTTTATGTTTCTCACCCCCCCCTTCCCTACCTTTTACCCCCTCACCCCCCTCCTCAATTATCACCTATTTTTCCTCTTATTTTCATCATTTATTTGTTATTTTTTGCGCAAATTTCTCTCCCACGGTTACGTAGCAGTTACGTAGCACAAGTGAGTTACATAAGAGACCTTATATAACTCTGAAACTTCACCCGCTCGCCTCAGTATAGAGATAGAGCTTGAAGAGAGAGGGTATAAGTCTCGCCGCCTCCCGCCTGAGGACACGATTGGGCGGCAAATATTTTTGTTTTTCACCACCCAAATGCTTTCCCCACTTATTTTATCACTCTTCAAGGTTCATATATTCATCATATAAATAAAATAAATGCATATTAATAAAAAATAATGTTATATATGACGAATATAACAAATACTGTCAGAAATGAACGCAATTAAAGTAATTCGCATAAAACTACGTTTATCACAGGCCATTGGCGCGCTTGCCGGGTTAACAGGGTTACCTGGAACGCCGCCATTAGGACGTGAGACCGGAACCGCGCTTATGTGGAGCACTCGGTCATTAACCCTTCCCGCCCGGGCTAGCCTTCTAAATGACAGCACTCCGATCCGGGCGACTTGACCAAAATACGTTGTAATAGGCCTAGGCCTATCTTTATTATTTTAATTGCTAGAGAATTCACACACATCTCAAAACATAGCCCTGTTTCGTATCTGTAGCCTGGCGTTGAGTAGAGTTCTCTAGGTCAACTGGTTCAGTTGTGATGACGATTCCCGTGGAGAGAGTTTTGATGCGGTTTTAGCAATATTGGACATTTACAGACACTAATTTTAGTTCTAGCAGACAATAACAACAAACCTCCGACTTCTTCTTCTTGTTTATGAAGCTGCGCGTCTCTCCGACCGGCTTTGTTTACAAATGTTTCGGCGCACGGCTTTCAAACCATGCTTAATAGGCTTTCAAGCTTACAGATTTTAAAAGGACACCCGGGCTCCTGCCCTTCGCAAGGGGTGTCATTTTAAAATGACACCCGGGCAGGAAGGGTTAAATTTGTGTATATATATATATCTATAACTGCAAGAGTGGTATTTAGGAAAAATAAGTGAGTTATACCTAGTTTTTGTAGACCTGGAGAAGGCCTTTGACCGGGTGCCAAGGGAAGTTATGCAGTGGGCTATGAGAACACTTTGAGTAGAGGAGTGGTTGGTGCGTGAGAAAATGAGAATGTATGAGGGGTTACGGGCAGCAGTTGTTGTTGTTGTTGTTGTTCCCCATGCTGCCTGGCCGAACAGCCCCAAGGCCCCGAGCAAGGCCAAGGCCATAACTGAGCGCCCCCACAGAACCTTACCCGCCGACCACAATAAAGCCTGGGTGACTGAAGCCACTCCATGGCGGGGAGCTGAGGAGGGTGCGGAAATGCCCGGGAAACCAAAGACTCACCCAGGGCCCTGTGCCCCTCAGCAATTATGAAGAGAAAGTTGAGGGGCAAGGGAAAAATGTGACGCTTTGGCTTCCAATTTTGGTAGATTGGGAGGTTAATCCACGGAAGAGACGCCGTCACTTGAGATCTAGAAAATATATATGTAAAAGGAACAGTCAGAGTAAGCTATGGGTATGGCAGAGATTGCTCAGTTCTCACTCTGATAGACCAGCCCATCACCATCACGGGCAGCAGTTAAAGTGAATGGGGGTCTGAGTGAAGAGTTCCCAGTGCTGAGCCCACTACTGTTTGTTTTGGTCCTAGAGGCACTGTCGAGAGACTTTAGAACAAGAATACCATGGAAGCTGCTATATGCAGATGATCTAGTTCTTATCGCAGATAATGCACAGAAGCGGAAGTACAGTATAGCTCAATAAATGGAGGGAGGGTATGGCAAACAAGGGGCTAAGAGTTAATATAGATAAAACATAGGTCATTATCAGTGGAGTAGGGCACGGAACTATGGAAAAAAACGGCGACTTTCCATGTGCAGTTGGTGGGAAGGGGTTGGAAGTAACTCAATTCAATGTTAAGTCTGTAGTGACAGGGTACACAAAATATGTAGTGGGGTGAGAGGACCTTTGACGAGAATCATAGACTTTGAATGTGCAGTGTAAAAGGAAGATCTTGTGTTGAATGACCCACCTGTTAGTAAAGTATTGATTTTGTCAGTGTAACGCTGGAGTGTGTGAATATATTCTGCTACTTCTGGCAACCTATAGGCCTACCAACCAAACATGACTAAAACCAACAAGAGTCATCGCAAGTCTGTTGATACAAAATCGCAAAAGGACACTACCGAGGATTCTTCCCCCAAGTTCAGGCTCGGAAGTGTGAATGATGGCAGAATGAGAGGCAGAACAGGTGAGATTGCGGAAATGCTAGAGAGATGCAGAGTGGATGTATGTTGTACCCAGGAGACCCGGTGGAAAGGGGGGAGTGCAAGGTGGATTATTGGAAAAAATCAACGTTTCAAGTTCATATGGAAGGGAAATGAACATGGCTCAGGAGGGGTGGGTTTCCTGGTGGGAAAGATGTGGGCAGATTGTGTGATAGAAGTTAAAAGGCTTAATATGGATGGAGTCATGAAAGAAATACAAGGAAGAGCAGTGGATGTTGGTGTACCGCTGATATGGGAAGGAAATGAGTGGAGTTGCCTGTACTGCTGTTTGCTGATGATACAGTTCTGATGAGCGATAGTGAATGGGAGTTGCAGGGTCTGGTAAATATGTTTGAAACAGTGCGTGAAAAACGGAATCTGAAGGTAAATGCGGGGAAGAGTGAGGTTATGGTCTTTGAAAGGGGTGCAGTCACAGAGTGTGAGGTGAGGTTGAATGGTCAGGCTATGGAGAATGTCAGCTCATTAACCCTTGGGATCCGGGAGGCCTCATATAAGGCAAAACGTATTTTGGTTAGGCGTCCGGGAGGCCTCATATGAGGTAAAAAGCGCGGCTAAAAATCGCCACTAAAATCATCATAACTCGGCAACCACGCGTCGTAGCGATGTCATCTAAACGGCAGTCTACAGACAACAAGATGTTCTACAATTTGCAAAAAACCTGACTGCTCTAGGTGGTCTCAATCAGTAGCTACTGAATTATGAAGCTTGACTGTACGAAAATGGCCCCGAACACAGCGAACCGCCTCATATGAGGGCCCCCGGATCCGGAGGGTTAAGTATTTGGGCAGTGTGTTGAGTAAAAATGGGAATATGAATGAAAAAGTGTGGGAGAGGGTGCAACAGGGGAAGAGGGTTGTAGGAGTGCTGATAGCAGTAACAAGAAATATGGTGGTCAGCATGGAAGTAAAGAAGTCCTTGCATGATAGTGTGGTAATCCAGACATTGACGTACGGAAGTGAAGCATGGACGTTGTTGGAGAGAATAAACGTGGAAATAAGTTACTAGAGAGTTACATGGAGGGATAGACAGACAAATGAGGAAGTACAAGAGCGGTGTGGTGTGGATGTAGATGTGCTGGAAAGTGTGAAAAGGATCACCTTGAGATGGTTCGGCCATGTAGAACGTATGGTAAGCGAAAGAATGACTAAGAGAGTGTACGAGAGTGAAGTGGAAGGACAAAGAGGGAGACGTTAACCGAGAGAGAGGTGAAAGGATGGAGTTAAGAAGTATATGCGTGAAAGCAGTGCTGGATGGGAGGAAGGGCGTCAACTGACTGGGACAGAGGTGCATTGGGGGTGATTTGTTCATGGCCACCCCTTCGGGGATCACGGCATCCGGCAATAAATACATAGAGAATGATAAGACGGATTTTGCTATGACTGAAAGTTGGGGCGAGAGTTATAGATGATATATCAGCCACTCCATGGCGGGGAGCTGAGGAGGGTGCGGAAACACCCAGGAAACCAAAGCCCCACCCAGGGCCCTGTGCCCCTCAGCAATTATGAAGAGAAAGTTGAGGGGCAAAGGAAAAAATGTGACGCTTTGGCTTCCAATCCAGGTAGACTGGGAGGTCAATCCACGGAAGAGACGCCGTCACTTGAGATCTAGAAAATATAAAAGGAAAAGGAACAGTCAGAGTAAGCTATGGGTATGGCAGAGATCATTCAGTTCTCAGTCTGATAGACCAGCCCATCACCAGTGAATGGGTATGTTGAGGCATATGCCGACGGATATGAGGACGTGCACAGAGGACAGGGATATGGCTGAAGGAACCTGGGAAGTAAATACATACTGGAGCACTGTGCTGCCACGGGGAAGGTGATGTGCAAGACCATGTTCAAGAAGAGGATGAGCCATCTGATAAAATATGAATCAGGTGGATCCAGTAATCAGATAGACTACTTCCTGATCAGAAAATCTGACAGGAAATGGGTTAGAGATACTAAGATCATACCAGGTGAAGAATGCATCCCCCAACACAAGCTCCTAGTGTGTGATATGTGCCTAAGCAGAGTTCCTGTGAAAAGGAAAGTACATTTGCCAAAAAGGAAAGTATGGTTGTTGGAAAAAGAGGAGTACAGAGACAGATTCCACAACAAAATGATGGTAATTGAAAGAAGAATGGGTGCTAGGCCAGCTGATATTGATAGCAAATACAGTAGAATTTTATAGAATGCAGCCTCCTTGATGCCACAGACTTTATCTGTGGCAAAACAAAGGGGCCACCCAGACATAAGTTCTCTTGGTGGTGAAACATTAGAAACAACAATGTCGAAGATGCATTCAGAGAGAAGAAGAGATGTTTCAAAGTATGGAAGGAAGGCAGCAAGGAAGAATTCCTGTCCGCCAAACTTAATGCTAGGAAAGCGGTCTACAGGGCAAAGAAAACTACAGTGGAGCCCCCATCCTAGCTGCTAATCGGTTCCGCAGAAATAGAGCTAGGATTGAAACAGCCAAGATCGGGGCACTGTTCTTATGGGGAAAATTCAATCGGTTCCGTGCTCATGCCAAAATTTGCGTCTTTTTCTATTTTTTGCCTATGAAAACATGTTTTATTGTACACAAATTAAATTTTATGCATTATACTGTATCATATAATACACCATAGAATAAGTTTTTAATAACTAGAAAAAAAAAAGGCCCAAAATCTAAACAATTACCGCACTTTTTCCCAGTGTTAGGCTATGAAAACATGTTTTTTGTCTAGGCTACATCAAGTAGCTTAGGCCTAAATCTTATGCATTGTAAATAATAATGTAGACATGGCTAAATGACAGTCCTAACCATAAATACTGTAGATTGGGGCATTGTTTCTATCATGCGAAATTTTTTAGGCCTAGCCTAGGCCTAGGTTCTAAATTCGTCCAGCCACCCCTCAAGTACCCATTTCGCCCCAAATACATCCAATAAATACATATTATGAGGAAAAGACGTATAAATACGTATTATGAGAAGATTACTTACCACACAGATTTTATTAAAAATCATTGTCATATTTAGCCTAGCCTAGGCTAACATCGTCTAGGCTAGGCATTTCAATCGCTTTCGTCCGACATGGACTGGTCTTTGCTCTGTGTTTTGAGCATGAAATTCCTTCATTGCTACCACCAGGACAACCATCCCTATCACTAGATGTACTAGAGGTTATAATAAACGCGAGAGATAAGGGGTTCAGGCACAAAAAAGCTTGCAAACGGTTGTTTTGTCAACACAGATACTAGCTAAACTGCAAGCGTCTGCTTAGTGATGACGTCATACAAAGATGGCGGCATCTTGTGCATTTGGCGATCGGATCTCGGATTCACTCGGATTTCGTCTCTAAACGGCAAGCACCTGGCAGATTATTTCGTTATGTTAAAAAAAAAATATTGTTTTTGTTTGTTTTCTAGCTTTATGTCGAGTTTATCGTTATTTTTGCTATTTTTTCGGGTTTCGGCTGGGAGTTTGATGCGAGAATTGAGGCTTTTGGCGCGAGAATTGAAATTGGGAATATTTGGTGTGTGGCGCGAGAATTGAATCAGCGAAGACCGGTGTAGCGAAAATGGGGGCTCCACTGAGTGGAGCCCCCATTTTCGCTACATTAATTTTCGCTGATTCAAATTTCGTGGCACACACCAAATATTCCCAATTTCAATTTTCGCGCCAAAAGCCTCAATTTTCGCATCAAAATCCCAGCCGAAACACGAAAAAGAGCAAAAATAATTAAAAATTCGACATAAGACTAGAAAACAAACAAAAACAATAATTTTGTTTTAATATAACGAAAAGAATCTGCCAGGTGCTTGCCGTTTAGAGACGAAATCCGAGTGAACCCGAGATCCGATCGTCAAATGCGCAAGATGCCGCCATCTTTGTATGACGTCATCACTAAGCATACGCTTGCAGTTTAGCTAGTACTGTATTTACCTAATTGTAGTTTACAGGAGTTGAGCTAAGCTCGTGTTGTCCCGTCTCTCAGTCTACTTTTTATCCAATTTTGTCTTGAAAATATGGATGTTCCTTGCCCCTACCACCTCCTCCTCCAGCCCATTCCATTTGTCAATACATCTATAGGGGAAGCTAAACTT
This sequence comes from Paralithodes platypus, assembly GCA_032716605.1. Lineage (NCBI taxonomy): Eukaryota > Metazoa > Arthropoda > Malacostraca > Decapoda > Lithodidae > Paralithodes > Paralithodes platypus. The sequence goes on along the minus strand of CM064499.1, from coordinate 10,986,736 downwards.
CCTGATATCGTTCTTGCAGGTAGGTCTTTTTACTTTGTAGCTGTGGCCTCTAGTTATTCCTGTATCCATAATTAATATATCCTCCCTATCCAGCCTCTCCAGCCCCCGGGTACATTTGTACATCATTATCATGTCTCCCCTCTCTCTCCTCTCTTTTAGACTCGGTAGATTTAATTTGTCTAGCCTCCCTTCATATGGCAGTTCTCTGAGACTTGGAACCAATCTAGTGACTGCTCTCTGGATTCTTTCTAACTTGTGAATATGCTTCTTTAGATGCGGGGACCACACCACTGCTGCATACTCCAATCTTGGTCTAATCATACTCTTCATAATTTTCGCTACCATGGTCTCATCCAAATAGTTCAGAGCAACTTTCATATTCCCGGCCATTGCATACATTCCGCTAAAGAGCTTGTTAATATGTTTCTCTGGCGACAAATTATCTTGTATAATCAACCCTAAATCTTTTTCTTTTTCGGCCTTGCTAATTTTATTATCTCCCATCCTGTACTCCCAATTTGGTCTATTCACACTTCTTCCCATATTTAACACATGACATTTACTTATATTAAATTTCATTTTCCACTTGGTGCTCCATTCGTATATTTTATCTAAATCCCCTTGCAGCTCCTCACAACTACTTTTATTTGTTATTTGTCTCATAATTTTTACGTCATCTGCAAACATTGACATGTAAGAGTTTATGCCTATCGGCAGGTCATTCACGTACATAAGGAACATGAGAGGTGCCAACACAGATCCCTGCGGCACACCACTCTCAACTTTCCGCCATGATGAGTAAGTTCCTCTAATGTTGGTCCTCATTTCCCTATCTGTTAAATAGCTCTCCATCCATTTCAGCAAACTCCCCCTGACACATCCTAGCGTCTCAAGCTTAGATAACAATCTCTTATGTGGTACCTTATCGAATGCTTTGGAAAGGTCTAAGTAGACGCAGTCCACCCATCCGCCTCTTTCTTGGAGTACATCTATCACCCTACTGTAATAACATAGCAAACTGGTAACACAAGATGTCCCTTCTCTGAATCCAAATTGCTTTGGGGTTATTATTTTCTTTCTCTCCAACATTTTCATCCATCTCTTCCTAATTAGCTTTTCACAAATCTTGCATACAATACTAGTAAGTGAAACTGGTCTATAGTTTAGAGGGTCCTCAGGGTTTCCATTCTTGTATATCGGAATGATATTAGCTCTTTTCCATTCAACAGGAACCTGTCCTTTATCTAAGGAAGCTTGAATTATGTCCCTCACTGGCTCCACTAATTGCTCTGCACACTCCTTTAAAACCCAGGCAGACACTTCATCCGGTCCCATAGCTTTCCTTACTTCAAGTCCTCTCCAAGTCCTCTGTGTTGACAAAACAACCGTTTGCAAGCTTTTTTTGTGCCTGAACCCCATTATCTCTCGCGTTTATTATAACCTCTAGTACATCTAGTGATAGGGATGGTTAGCCTGGTGGTAGCAATGAAGGAATTTCATGCTCAAAACACACAGCAAAGGCCAGTCCATGTCGGACGAAAGCGATTGAAATGCCTAGCCTAGACGATGTTAGCCTAGGCTAGGCTAAATATGACAATGATTTATAATAAAGTCTGAGTGGTAAGTAATCTTCTCATAATACGTATTTATACGTATTTTCCTCATATGTATTTATTGGATGTATTTGAGGGGTGGCTGGACGAATTTAGAACCTAGGCCTAGGCTAGGCCTAAACATTTTCGCATGATAGAAACGCCCCATCTACAGTATTTATAATGCACCTAAGTTTTATGGTTAGGACTGTCATTTAGCCATGTCTACATTATTATTTACAATGCATAAGATTTAGGCCTAGGCTACTTGATGTAGCCTAGACAAAAAACATGTTTTCATAGGCTAACACTGGGAAAAAGTGCAGTAATTGTTAAGATTTGGGCCTTTTTTTCTAGTTCTTAAAAACTTATTCTATGGTGTATTATAGGCCTATGCTATATAAGCCTAGAAGCAATAGAACTGTTAAAATGACCCGGGAAGTGTATATTAAGCTAAGCCAAATACAAAACTAAGAGCAGTGGGAGGGTGGAGGGAGAGACAATCCTAAAGAAAATGGATTTTGGTAATTTTAACAGTTCTATTGCTTCTATATATCATATAATACACCATAGAATACGCTTTTAATAACTAGAAAAAGGGCCTTCTACTAAACATTTACGAAAAGTGCAACTTTTAGAATGAGCACGGAACCGATTAGAATTTTCCCCATAAGAACAGTGCCCCGATTCTGGCTGTTTCAATCTTAGCTCTATTTCTGCGGAACCGATTAGGAGCTAAGATGGGGGCTCCACTGTAGTCCGAAAAGGACGGAGGTATTTTCTCAGCCTTTCAGACAAACTCGAAAGGCTAAACCATGAGTCCGAATTGAAATGCTTGTCCGAAAGTCTTGGAATTCCGAAAGAGCGGAGTCCGAAAGGGCGGGGGCTTACTGTAGTATCAATCAGATTAAACATTGAGGATATTAACCCTCCAGCCCCGGCTATGTATTATATATATATTCCCCGAAACCCGGGGGTTTTGGCCGAAAAACGTCTACGCCTAGGCTACCGTATCTTTGTTATTCTGACTGTTATTCCCGCGCATCCCCAAGCGTAGATGTGTTTCTTACCTGTAGAATGGCATTAAGTAGAGCTCTCTAAGTCAACTGGTTCAGTTGTGATGATGATTTCATTGGAGATAACTTTATGGCAAAAACAGCCACTTTACACTACTTTTCGATACTTAACAACAACATACAGGCACACACGAACAAGCGACGCACTCCTTCTTGTGGCCGGAGATGCGGGGCGTCGGTCCAACCGGCTGTTGTTTACATGCGTCGGACCGACGCCTCGCACACCAAGCTCACAGGCTTTCAACCACTGGGCGTTCAAGAGCCCTTCCGGGCAGCTCGGGTATGTTTTTTATGGGCGTTCAAGAGCCCTTCCGGGAACGAAGGGTTAAGGTAATCATGATAAATACTGTAGAGAATTAAGTGTTCTATCTATCTATCTATTGCCTGATGCCGTGATCCCCGAAAGGGTGGCCACGAACGAACCGCCCCCATGCTGTCCCCAGTCAGTCGACGCCCATTCCCCCAACCAGCACCGCCTTCGTTCATATACTTCCTCACTCCATCCTTCCACCTCTCTTTCGGTCTACCTCTCCCTCTCTGTCCCTCCACCTCGCTCTCGTACACCCTCTTAGCCATTCTCTCGCTTTCCATACGTTCCATATGGCCGAACCATCTCAAGTTATTCCTTTTCACACTTTCCAGCACATCTACCTCCACACCACACCTCCTTCTTACTTCCTCATTAGTCTGTCTATCCCTCCATGTAACTCCGCACGCACTTCTTAAGTAATTAATTTCCACTGCTCTCACTCTTGGTCTGAGTCTCTCAACCAACGTCCATGCTTCGCTTCCGTAAGTCAGTGTCGGGATTACCACACTGTCATGCAAGGACTTCTTCACTTCCATACTGACCACCCTATTTCTTGTTACTGCTTTCAGCATTCCTACAACCCTCTTCCCCTGTTGTTCCCTCTCCCGCACTTCTTCATCCATAGTCCCATCTTTACTCAACACACTGCCCAGATACTTAAAAGAGTTGACGATCTCCATAGCCTGACCGTTCAGCTTCACCTAACACTCTGTGACTTCACCCATTTCGAAGACCATAACCTTGCTCTTCCCCGCATTTACCTTCAAATTCCGTTTTTCGCACACTGTTCCAAACTCATTTACCAGACCCTGCAACACCCATTCATAATCACTCATCAGAACTGTATCATCCGCAAACAGCAGTATAGGTAGCTTCCACTCAATTCCCTCCCTTTTCAGCGATACACCAACATCCACTGCTCTTGATAGTATTTCTTTCATGACTCCATCCATATATACAGTAAACAACCACGGGGACATCACACACCCCTGTTTCAAACCAACATTCAGGTCAAAGAACTCGCTCTGCTCACTCTCCACATGCACTGCCGCCTTTGCACCCTCATACATGCTCTTCACTGCTTTCAGAAACTTGCCATCTACTCCGTATATTCTAAGTATTTTCCACAAACCTTCTCTATCCACTCTGTCATAGGCCTTCTCCAAGTCCATAAAGGCAACATACACCTTTTGCTTCTTCTCCAGATATTTCTCCACAACATAATTCAGAGTAAAAATCTGATCTACACATCCTCTTCCCTTCCTAAAACCTCCCTGCTCGTCGCCTATCCATTTCTCCGTTCTCACTCTCACTCCCTCAATCACTACCCTACTGTATACCTTCCCTACTACGCTTAGAAGACATATTCCTCGGTGGTTACCACACACTCCTCTTTCCCCTTTCCCCTTATATAGGGGGACTATTATACCAGTCTTCCAGTCATCGGGTACACTCCCCTTCTCCCATGCTAGTTTGCACATTTTTCATACCCATTCGATCACTATCTCACCACCTCTCAACATTTCCCCACACACTCCATCTGTTCCTGGTGCTTTCCCCAACTTCACTCTTTTCATGGCTTCCCACACTTCTGACCTCCTGATCCCCACCTCCTCCTCCACTACTTCTCTTCTTCTCCCTCCCATACCATATCCAGCTATGTTTGCTGGCTCTTCATTCCTTACATTTAGCAACTCATTAAAGTACTCCCTCCATCTTTCGACTCTCTCTTGCTTCTCGGCTAGCATTCTCCCATTCTTATCTTTCACACCCTTATTGTTTCCCTTGCTACCTTCCCTAACTTTCTTGACTTCTTTCCAGAACAGTTTCTTACTCTCCCTCCATTTCACACTCAGATTCCTTCCAAATTCCTCATCTACTCTTCTCTTACTTTCCTTCACTACTCTCTTCACCCTCTTACTCTCCACATACCTCGCTCGTTTCTGTCTCTCGGAATCTTCATTCCCTCTACTACCCAACCACTCTCTATATACTTTCTTCTTTTCTTCCACAGCTATTCATACCTCTTCTGTCCACCATGCTGTACCTTTCACTCCCCTCCCTCTTCTCCTCACTCCACACACCTCCTCACATGCTGCACAGATCTTATCCTTAAACACCTTGCTCATCTCCTCCACTTCCTCCATAACTTCCAGGTCGAACCCACCTAGTCGTGTTTCCACTGCTCTCCTGTACTCCTCCCTGACTTCCTCCTCCAGCAACCTCTCCACCCTCCTAACCATTCCACCCTCCTCTCGCCTCCCTCCAGCTCTCCTCACCCACTTCTTTTGTATCCTAACCTTAGCTACCACTACATAATGATCAGACTATAGGTTTGACTCCTGCAAGGAGATAAAGAAAACCTAATATTTAGTAGTGGCCCCGTAATCATTGACGATTATGCCTATTACATAAGGCACCCTCTTCAAACACTCATCCGCCGTAGTTTGAATCTACCGCGCAGAGCATAATAAATTGAGGAGCCTTCATCATGAGCGCACGCAACCTCACTCATGGTTCAGTCATTATGAAATTGGGTTCTCACTACGAAAAAACTTTGTAAAAAATAAAATACAAAAAGAAAATAAGAATAACTATTCATAAGCTTTCCATATAATCGTGGATGTACTTGTGTGGATCTTTGACCAGACGCTGACTCAGGCGTCATTCTTCCTTCACTGACATATCAAGTAAACCAAAATCCTTAATACATCAACGAATGGGAAGGGGAAGGTCGGGAGGGCCCCACTCGTCAATGATTACGGGGCCACTACTAAATATTAGGTTTTCTTTATCTCCTTACAGGAGTCAAACCTATAATTTATTAGTGGCCCCTCCATCAGTGATGATTATGCCTGATATCTAAGACTGGAGGGGGACATTCGTAATCATATCATAACTCTAGCAGAAGCCTGCTTGATAAAAAAGGGTTAACTCTGAGATTCTGAGTACAGATCCGCCAGTTAATAAGGCACCCCACTTAAAATAAGTGGTGAAAAAATAAAAACTTATAAGTTTACATGTGCACATAATATAAACCCCATAAAACTAGTGGATATATCTTGCAAAATATATCCAATGCTTAAAATTAGATTGCTTCACAGCCAAAAACTACTTACAACAACACTGTTGTTTGTACTACAATAATTGTACTAGCACAATTTCCTGTAATGAATAGTACAGAGAAATTTTCATATCACAACACCCATCAATAGTATCACAGCTCACATACTCCGGCGGGGTCTAGGGTGTCCTATGTTACACTGACTGCACCCCCCCCCCCCCCCCCCCCCCCTTTTCTTGAAATTAAACAATAAGTGACTTAGGGGCCACCTAGACCCTCTGCCTTAAAGCTATACATGGCAAGGAAGGTTTGTCTAGAGCTACTGAAAGGTATCAAGTCAAAAACGTATGATTAGAGGCCCACAACTGTGTGGACGTAATATCTTCCACAGAAAATTGTTAAGGAAACGTAAAGAGGCTGCCCACTTGCGTAAATCGTGGGCCCTACCCACAACGCCGGGATTACTCTCTTTAATGACCTCGACCAAGAGAGAAGCCAGTTTACGTTTCATCAAGCGTTTACCCGTACTTGCTACCCATAAAGCACCCTGGTGATTTAGAGGTGCCACTCTCAAATATTTGGTTAGAGCTTGCACTGGACATAAATTATGGTGCACCTTTCCCCTTTTCAACGACGGCACCGTGAACTCTGAAAACATGTGTTCACTGTGCTCATTCTTGGCTATGAACCCTGGGGAAGATGCAATGTGAATACACTCATTAAGCCTACCAAACCTGAGGCAATTAGGTGTGTTGCTCATCGCCGCCAGCTCAGATACTCTGTTCCCGGTAGCCAAAGCCATAAGGAATACTGCCCTTTTTAAAAGTAATGTAAAATCTGCAGTATTTTGGTACAGACGGGAATGAAGTAATGACAATGCTTTGTCCAGAGACCAGGTAGGCATGAGCTGACGGGGAGGTGGGCGGAGTTTAAAACATGCCATCATAAAACCTGTTTCCTCCGCGACTGGTATGGTGAGACCGGTAAGGTCCAAAAATGGCATCCTAATCGCTGTTAAGTGATTTTTTAACGTTACTACAGATAAACGTTTCTGCTCGAACAGATAATTTAAATAATTAAAAACCAAAGCCACCGAGGGCACAGTTTGTTCTGTTCTAAGAATCCAAGAAGTAAAGGCTTGCCAATGCGATTGATACTGTCGCTTTGTAGACTGGGCATATTGATTCATGAATTTATTGGTCACGTCTCTACCATATGGTGCTAGCCACTTGGCCTCCTGAATGTCCATAATGCAAAAGTCAGCGAGGTCTCTAGGTTGCCAATTGAGTCTAAGTGGAAAAACCCGACGGGAGTGACACCGGGTGCGGGCACCGTTTTCAATTGCTGGTACCACAACTGCGCCGGCCAAAGGGGCGCGATTAGCGAGACTACGCCCCGATAATTCTGTAGTTTGTTTACTACGTGGCACATTAGAGACGCGTCTGGCGGCGGAAACAGATAAATGGAACTCCACCTGTTCCAGTCTGTCACCAGTGCGTCTGGCCCGCCCGCCGGCGTTATCATTCGGCGGGTGAGGTACAGTGGGAGTTTGTGAGTCTCCTCTGACGCAAACAAATCCACTTGTGGATGGTAAGGCTCCGCAATCATTTGGTCGAAAATGGTTTGCTTGAGCGCCCATTCTACTGTTGTGCTCTGTCTCCGAGACAGAGCGTCTGCCCAGACGTTTACTACGCCTGGGAGATAAGATGCGTGAAGATGAATGTCCAGCCTGTTGGCTAGCATAAAAATCTTTTCTGACACGTTTAGCAACTTCTGAGATCTCGTTGACCCTTGTTTATGAATACAGTGAACCGCATTCAGATTGTCCATTCTGAAGGCCACCGACTTGCCCCGTAAAGTAGAGCCGTGAGCCTGAAGGAAATATAAGGGGACTAGTAATTCTTTGACATTGATGTGGGAGATTTTTAAATGGGACCAAAGCCCTTGACCCTGGTGCCCTTGGTTTGACTGAAAGCCCCAACCTATCATTCCTGACGCATCCGTGTCTACCCATACCGTCGGCGGAGGAGAGGTCCATGACATTACTGAGTGCAACGTTTCCCTCTTCGCCCAGACCGCTAGTAAGTTGTGGATTAATTTTGGTATGGGCCATAATTTTTCCGCCGGCAATAGTGGAAAAAATTTGTTGCCCTCCAATATTAAACGTTTGACTTTCAACCGGCCCAACTTTACAGTTAGTTGAATCCAGTTGAGAGAGCCGACCAGAGACTCCCAGATTCTCCGTGTCGTAGTCAGACTGTGAAGGAACAGAAACAATTTCCTGCGAAATCTGTTTCGATTGTCCACACTCTGACTCAGAGTGAGAGTAGCTGTGTCCCAAACCAGCCCTATCCACTGAACTACTCGTGAGGGAACAAGGTTTGACTTTACCAGGTTTACCTTGAATCCTAGAGATTTGACATGATCTAATGTTATGTTGACATGATTGATGCATAATTGTTCCGTCTCTGCCACCACTAGCCAGTCGTCTAGATACCACAAAATCCTGAACCCTTGCTCTAGCAAGGGCAACAGGGCTTGCCGGACTAATTTCGTGAATAAGCGAGGTGCTAGGTTCAATCCAAACGGCATCCTCTGAAAGACATAAGTCTGATGCATTATTCGCAAGGCCAGGAACCTTTGAAATCTTTTGTTTACCGAGACGTGCCAATACGCGTCTGTCAGGTCTAAAGAACACATCCATCCTCCCGGCGGAAGTGTTAGCCTGATTTGATTCACTGTCAGCATCCTGAAGGACACGTTGTGAATATGGAGGTTCAGATAAGACAGGTCTACGACTGGTCTCATCTGAACACTGTCCCTTTTGGGCACTAGAAATAGTTTGGATGTAAAGACTGGGTAATTTTGAGGAACCGGGATGATGACATTCTTGGCGATCATTTCTCGGATCAGTGACTCCACCTCTAATGAAACTAAATTTGCCTTTGTCGGCTGACGTAAACGAGGTCGCCGGAGCCACTGCCAAGTGATGCCTTTGCGTGCCACCATCCTTGCCCAAGTATTTAATGGCCATGCACGGTGACACGTCCGGAACGACCCAGTTAGCAGCCAAGGGTTCGCCGGCTGTACTACCCTCTGATCCACCCGCCGTGAGACCGGCCCTGGGAGTGAGAGAGACTTTAGTTTTTTGATGGTGGTGGTGGTGGTGGTGGTGGATGCTTAGCCGACTGGCCGGCGTTGGCAGAAGACGGGCCCTGGCCCGGTCTGTTATACCTTTGTCCTTTATGACCTGCAAACTTTCCTTGTTTATACCTGTACTTACCTTGGGGGGAAGAGGACTTAGGTAGATGAAAGGGCTTTGACCCACCCGGCTGAGCTTTTGCGACTGGCTTGGGTTTGGGAAAGTTAAAAGCAGGTTTCTTAGAAGGGGCGGGACTGTGCTTAAAGGCCTGAGCCATGTTAAATACAGTTCTCCACACATCAGGGGACATTAAAGAGGGAGTTAGCACCGGCGACATGACCACCTGGTTCGCAATTCTATCAGGAAGTTTCCTCACCAGGGACATCCTAAGATCCTGTCTCGCCCGCACCGCCTCGAGCAAGGCTGTACGGATATCCCCCAACGACTGAATAGAAGTCTGAAGGAGTAAACGTCGAGATAGTTCAATTGATCGTCTGACATCCGCGTCCGCGATTGCCTGAGTAGATCTTAGCATAGACTTCGCCACCTGGTGCGTAACAATGTACACTCGACCCTCCATTTAACGGACAAATGCGTGCAAGCACCTGTCCGTTCCTGCTAAATGTCCGTTGCTGCTAAATACTGTCCAGTCCGGATGTAATCCGGAAATTCCTTGAGAAAAATCCGGTGTTGAGTACAGGTGTCCGGATCGTGACATTTAACTGTTATGCATCCTTTTTTTTTACTGTACCTGAAATAAATCCTGGTAATCCCTTGTGCTACACCCTATTGATAATGCAAAACTATTGAACACACTTAAAAGTGTATATTATTTGGTCTCTATATAATCTGTGAATCATTTCCGATATGATAGAATTAACAATTTTATTTTCCACCAACTCATAATCAGCAAAAACGACACAAATGTCAATTAAAAACATGTTATAATATTTCCCCATCATTTTGTGTATACCGTGGGGAAAAAAAAAAAAAAAATCTATCAAACGTAAATCTCCCGTCTGGGAAGCTCGGCGCCTAGACGGAGGGGAGGGTTGAAATATTTTGTTGACAATCTCATTTATTATTTATCTATGTGCTGGAAGGATATTATATTTTTCAATTCCATCACATTAGAAATTATTCAAAGATTACAAAAAGTCCAAATAAGACAGTTATGTTAATGTATAAGGGATTTAGGTATATGAATTAGAGAGATAGATAGATAGAAAGAGTGTGTATATCGAGGGGAAAAAACAAAACAAAAAATCTATCAAACGTAAATCTTCCGTCTCGGAAGCTCGGCGCCTAGACGGAGGGGAGGGTTGAACTATTTTTTTGACTATCTTATTTATTATTTATCTATGTGCTGGAAGGATATTATATTTTTCAATTCCATCACATTAGAAATTATTCAAAGATTACAAAAAGTCCAAATAAGACATAGTTATGTTAATGTATAAGGGTTTAGGTAGATGAATTAGAGAGATAGATAAATAGAAAGAGTGTGTATATCGAGGGGAAAAAAACAAAACAAAAAATCTATCAAACGTAAATCTTCCGTCTCTGCTGGCACGGAGGGGAGAGTTGAAATATTTTGTTGACTATCTTATTTATTATTTATCTATGTGCTGGAAGGATATTATATTTTTCAATTCCATCATATTAGAAATTATTCAAAGATTACAAAAAGTCCAAATAAGACATAGTTATGTTAATGTATAAGGGATATAGGTAGGTGCATTAGAGAGATAAATAGATAGAGCAACGGACTTTGCTCCAACTTTTTTTCGAGCAACGGACTTTGTCCGTTGCTGGGTCCATTGTCCGGCCTACATTTTTTGACCTATTGCCGATATCCGTTATATCGGAGTCCGTTAAATGGAGGTTAGAGTGTATTGGGAAAAAAGTCTATACGCCTTCCCCCGTAGCCTAAACTCCCGGTCTAGGTGAGCTGGGGAAGGTGTAGTGAAAGGATCTTTAAGTTCGCATAGATTGATTTTGGGGGCAGCTAAAAATGCAAACAAAGCAGATGGAACTCCGCCGGCAGAGAAGACCGGCAGCGAGAACCAAGAATGGCTGTCCTGAGGAATTTGGTGCGAAGATTTTGAGGTGAAGGTGGTCGCAAAGTTCTGAGCCTCTACCTCCCATTCCACCCAAGGTCCTGGACCCAACTGCCCCACCTTCAAAACTGGATTAGCGGCTGTGTCTGTGACCGTTTGTAAATCTAATTCTGGAGTGAGAGCTGACAGTGCTTTTATATCATTAAAACCGTCATGCTTGGTCCAGTCAGAAAACAGTCTTGAAGCTGATGCAGGGGGTAGTGCAGGTGTAGCTGTATACACAAAATAGTCATGGTGATAATAGTTAGGAATGGCCTTAATATTAACATCAAGTACATTACCCACAATATCTAAAGCTCGTAACTTTCTAGATTTATTTCCTTGGATTACCCACTCTCGTGGCACTGGAAGCTCCCCTGACAAAGTGGGCTGTGCTACTTCTGGCTTAGTTGGGACCATTGGTACCCATGAATCATCTGGACCGTATAAAAGGGGCATAGCTACCTTTCTTAACGGTGCTTTATCTAAAGGGGGAGGATTCACATCCGCTACTACCCTTACACTAGAAGTAGTCAGTGCCGCCGAAGCAGGCCTAGTGACCATAGTGGGTGATACAGAAGGAGGGTGCGGAATCTGAGTTAATGCAATGGAAGTAGTCAGAGGCTGAACCCTTGAAATTGTCATGGAAGCACCCAGGTCCACTGTAGGAGTCTCCGGCTGCTGGCCATTTTGTTTTGTTAGAGCAGTAGCTAATAACCCATCTATTTCCTCCACCGTGACAAATTTAGCCGATGAAGAACTAAGAGGTGAATCATTCCTATCCTGTGAGTCGTTTAAAACTGAACCCGACTCCTGCACCTCCATGTCAGAAAATATAGACCTCTCATCCTTGTCATCTGGCCCGTCATGAGAGGATTCCGCCGAAGCCGGGACCCCTTCGTGTTGCCATGTTAAGTCTGGAATGGATGATGGGATCGCAGCGTCCCGGTGGACGTCCGCCATTACCTGTGTCTCCTGAACCAGACTTGGGCGTTCATTCCCTGGTTGGGAATACCTCCACACACCTAGGCCTTGGCCTGAACTCCCTTGGGAGTCAGTTACCCCATCTACCACTGAGCCCCCACTAGACCCTTCTAGAGGGCGATAACTGCCCACAGAACTCTCTGATTTTAAGTTTATAATATCCATTGGTAACCTGTCCGCCGGTAACACCCCCACCACAGTCTCTGACTCCACTCCCGCCCCATCAGATTGGACACTAGATACGTCGGGAGTAGAGGCAGAAAGTGAGGCACGAGGCTCCGGCGAACGCCGGGAGGCCTTTCGTTCATGAGAATCTTTCCTGGAAGATTTGTGGCTTCGGTGTGACTTAGATCTATCACTAGAACTGCTCTTGGACTTCTCCTCTTTGCTCCTCTTCCTCGCCGGTGAAGAAGAGTGACTAAGCGGTTGTTGCCTGAGGGGCGACCTGGACCGCACCCGTGACGTGGAGGCTGTCACCGGGGGCGTAGGTTCACGAGGTCTCTTAGATGTGCCGGGGGCTGGAGTAAGTGCTGTACCCTGCCCAGTCTCTGCCGACTTTCGTACAATGACTCTAGATTTAGAAGGGGTACGTTTAATAGGGGGGTGCTCAATAAGTAATTTATCCCAAAGAATTACGTTATCACATTGAAGGGCCTTATGAGCCACTGTGGTAGCATAAGTGGACAGCAGCTGCCTGACCTCTCGCAAAGCGACCGCCGCGGGTCTATCATTGTCTCGCAATACTTTATTACTCAATTGAGTACAGAAGGTACAGTTCTGCGTCACCCACAAACCCCTTGAGCGATCTAAACATTTAACACATCTAATGCAAAGAGTGTGTGCAAAGATAGGGATACCTGAACAGGAGGGTGTAACACACAAAGCAAAAACAGGGTCTAGGGCAGCCATGACAGAGACTGGTGGAAAACTAATCCACCCCCGGGTTTACTCCAGGTTCTCTACAGACCCGCCGGAACTCCGCCCTGGAATTTTTTTTTCCCAGGAATTAATGCTCATAAGTCTACACCAACATGTTCGAACACAAGTGTTAAAAAACCCGCCGGGTAACGAGACGTAATACACAACCATTACAGCTCGCTACGCGGGAGGTTCATAAGTAAAGATTTCAGAATATCTTCACCTGTCCAAAAGATTTACGAATATCCTCTGACATGATATAAAGACCAGCATGGCTTTTATAAATGACGCAGTCTTCCCAGTGGTGTTTGTTAAGTTTTACTGGAAAACCCATAAAAAGACGCCGGCCCCCGTATTATCTCGCAGATCAAAAACTGGGAAGCCTGTCTTAAATGCTAGATCTGACTTCTCCCGAAGCGTCCTAGATCGCCGTATTGTCGAAGGCGGCGATACTTTAACGTATCCCTCAATTGTCTGGTCAACTATACTGAATTGCAAATCCGTTAATCCCACCCTCCCAAGGTGCAACCGCCGGGTGTGAATTTAAGTTTATAACGTTAACCCCAATTGTTCCTATCCCCACTTCTTTGCAAAAGATCGCCGGGGAGGAAAGACCAATCAACAAACAGCCTAGTTTTACTGGCTTTGCAAAACCGGGAAAAACTATACTCAACAAGTGTCCGCTTGAACACTTAGTTAAATGGGTAAAGCCATCCCGCCGGGAAACTCAGTAAGCCTGAACACAGGCTCCACAACAGAGACGCAGTCCTGGAGAGCCTCAAGCCACCACTCGCCGGGGGAAACAAGCCTATTTTAACCACGCATGATTAAAACTCGGCAACCAGCCGGGTTTTCACGGTGTAACCGAGAAAACCCGCCAGAAAAGGCAACCCACCCCGCCCAGATTCAATCTGAACGCACCAAATAGATCGTGGGAAAAGCCAAAGCACAACTAAACCCAGGACACACAAATAGTCCGTGGAATTAGCCAATACACAACTAATCCAGGACACACAAATAGTCTGTGGAATTAGCCCATACACAACTAAACCAGGACACACATGACACAGTAGTACATATTTATAACATAAATCAATAACACTTGTACATGTGGCAAAGCTACGAGAGGCTGGCTAGGCCTAAGCAGACGGAAATAATATGTAATCATGTCGTAATATAAACAAAAAGCACTGAATCATATCACAACAGGAACCACCGTCAACACATCAATGTAGCACAAAATTCCCGGCAAAGGGAAGAACTGACTCGGGACCGAGAAAAAAATTCACTAAGTGAAGAAAAATACGCTGGGAACGTCAGAGAAAAGAAAAAGCTACTTCATCAGAAAGATAAGAAGAAGCCTAATAACGCGTAGTGAAAGCCACCTACATCACAAAGCTAGCTAACTGCAAAAAAGTTTCACGCGTCCACCACGGGACCACGAGGGTACACCCGAAATAGATGTCCCAAACACACGACCCAAAATACACTGCACTGCGGGCACTCCTGCCCAGGACAGGACACTCCCAGGACACTCCTGCTACGCATATTCTAACCTTACTCGATACATCCCGGAGTAAACAAATGAGAAAAAACTCACTAGGGACGCAGCAAATGCGGAACCAGCGGAGCGTGGGGAGGCACGTCCGGGTAGGTTGTGCAGCAGAGCAGAGAAGAAGGAAGAATGACGCCTGAGTCAGCGTCTGGTCAAAGATCCACACAAGTACATCCACGATTATATGGAAAGCTTATGAACAGTTATTCTTATTTTCTTTTTGTTTTTTATTTTTTACAAAGTTTTTTCGTAGTGAGAACCCAATTTCATAATGACTGAACCATGAGTGAGGTTGCGTGCGCTCATGATGAAGGCTCCTCAATTTTTTATGCTCTGCGCGGTAGATTCAAACTACGGCGGATGAGTGTTTGAAGAGGGTGCCTTATGTAATAGGCATAATCGTCAATGATGGAGGGGCCACTAATAAATAGACCCCCTCCAATACCCCTATACACCCTAGCATCCATCACAGATTTCTTCATTCGTTCATCCACACATACATAATCAATCAATGACTTTCGTTCCACCACTGTCTCATCCTCCATCGTCCACACCCGTTTCCATGTGTACCTGTGGATCATTCTGTGTCGGAAGAAGGTGTTGGCTATCCACAGCCTCCTCCCCACACATACGTCCACAAGTGCACTACCATTCCCATTCACCTCTGATGGTACCCCCCACCCTCCCACCACTCCCTCAACTTTCATATCACCCACCTTACCATTCATATCTCCAATCAGAAATATTCTTTCGTTCTTGTCAAACTTCTCCAGGCACGCCTCCACATTCATCCAGAACTCCTCTTTCTTTCTTTCAAGTTTATCCTCTGTCGGGGCATACACACACACAATCACCCACGTTTGTATTCCTACTTTCATTCTCATCCACACAATCCTGGAACCCACAGACCCATACTCTCTTACACATTCCTTCCAATTGTTACTTACAAACAAACACGCACCTTCTCTCGCTGTTCCTTCACTCACTCCACACTCCCACTCTCTCACATCAAATACATCAAAGTATTCAGTACCTATGCCCACTAGGAAAAAGCGACCATGCAGTTCTAGACATAGACTTACTATTGAAGTATAATCTACCCAAGGGAAGGGAAAAACACAAGGAAAATCAATGGATGTATTCCAGAACCGATTTCGTAGGACTACGGGATTTTTTCAAATCACAAAATTGGGATCAGGTGTTATCTGAAAGTGAGGTAGACAAAAAACTCAAGGCATTCATGGAGATCTATGATACTGGTATAAAAACTTTTGTCCCTAAGTACATTAATAAAAGGAAAAAAAATAATCGCAAAGTATGGTTTAACCGCGAATGTAGGCAAGCACAGGAAGCAAAAAACAAAGCCTGGAAAAAGATGAGAAACTGGGATTCGGAAGATAACAGGCAAAAGTATAAAGAGGAGAGAAACAAATACACAGAAATGAGGAGGAGGTCAGAGGCAAACCATGAGAAAGGGATAGTGGAGAACTATGAAAAGAATCCAAAAATGTTTTTCAAGTTTGTAAACGGCAAAAGGAAGATAAAAGCCACGATCGTTAAGATTAAAAGTGGAAACAGAATCATAGAAGAGGATACGGAGATTGCGGAAGAACTAAATAGAAATTTTGCATCAGTATTTACAAAAGAAGGAGAATTCATTGCACCAGAAACCAATGAGATAGGTACAGAGGAAATGCCGGAAGTAACATTTAACAGACCAGAGCTCATAGACAAAATGAGTAAGGTGGATCCAAACAAAGCCGCTGGACCGGACGGAGTATCAGGCTGGATTATGAAAGAAAATGCTATGGAACTGAGTATACCGTTATATGACATAATGACCAAATCATTGGACACAGGGATAGTACCTACAGAATGGAAAAGAGCAAACATTATTCCTATATTTAAGGGAGGAAGCAGAGATAAACCACTGAACTATAGACCTGTATCACTATTGAGCATCCTCATGAAGATTCTGGAAGGATTAATAAGGGACAAATGGGTGAAATACCTGGAATCCAAAAGATTAATTACTGACCGACAATTTGGATTCAGAGGTGGCAGATCATGTATAAGCAACTTGTTGAGTTTTTACTCTAGAGTAATAGACACAGTGGACAAGAGGGAAGGATGGGTAGACTGTGCCTACCTAGACTTTAAAAAGGCATTTGACAAAGTTCCACACAAGAGATTGCTATGGAAATTAAAACATGAGGGAAAAGTAGGAGACAAACTGCTGAAATGGATGGAGAGCTACCTTAGCGGAAGACAGATGAGAACAACAGTAAGGGGGAAATCGTCAAACTGGACTCAAATTACGAGTGGGGTACCACAAGGATCTGTTCTAGCCCCAATCATGTTTCTAATATTTGTAAATGACTTGCCTGAGGGACTAACAAGCTACATGAGTATGTTTGCGGACGATGCTAAGCTGCTTAAAACGATCAGAACCCAGGAGGATTGCCTTGAGCTCCAAGCAGATTTGCAAAAGATCCATGAATGGAGCATCAAATGGAATATGGAGTTCAATGCAGGGAAATGTAAGACTCTAGAAATGGGTAAAAGCAAGTACAGACCTAGAAAAGATTATAAACTAGGAAACGAAGTGATTCCCAAAGCTGAAAAAGAAAAAGACTTGGGGATAGAATTTAGGGATAACATGTCTCCAGAAAGCCACGTAAATAAGATAGTGAGAGAATCACTGGCATTATTGGCAAATATTAGGATGTCTTTCAATTATCTTAATGAAAACACCATGAAACAAATAATAACGGCAATAATAAGACCCAGGATGGAATATGCATCTGTAGTGTGGTCCCCTCACTTGAAGAAACATATCCACAAAATTGAGAGGGTACAGAGAGCAGCTACGAGGATGATCCCAGGTTTGGAAAATTTGGAGTACCAAGAGAGGCTCGAGAGATTGAATCTACCTACACTGGAACAGAGAAGGAAACGAGGACAGCAAATTCAGATATATAAATGTGTTAGGGGTATTGACAAAATCGACCAAGAAAACTTCATAGAGAGGGATGGAGGTGAGAGGACAAGAGGTCACAGCTACAAACTAAAAGTGCTAAATAGTAAATCTGATCTGAAAAGTAAAAGATTTCCTACCAACTCGATTAGTGGGTGGAACAAATTGCCAGCCGAAGTAGTGTCTGCACCATCAGTGCATAGTTTCAAAGCACGGTATGACAAACATATCTTAGGAGGCGGGAATTAACGAGCATGCTCACTCCCGCAAATACAACTAGTGTAAGTGTAAGTACATCTGAACCTTTCCATTTGGTCTCTGTCATTCCACATACATCCAGCCTGGCATTCACTAGCACTTCCAGAACCTCTCTCTCTTTTGTGTCATCATTCATGCCACTAACATTCCAAGTAGCCATTCTCAGAATGTCCGAAGGAATGTCCTTAGTGGGTCGTGGTTCGTCAATGCAGGTTCCGTCCGCATCCGAGGCTGTTCGTTCGTTTTTCTTTGCTTAGGTATTTTTTCCGGGTGGGGGTCACAAGCCCACCAACCCAACCTCTTTAGTCGCCTCTTACGACACGCAGAAGGCACGTGGGGCATATTCTATTCCCAAACCCCAGGGGGAATTAAGTGTTGAATATTGATAATATAGGTGTTTATGAAATATTGATTATATCGGACCATGTAATAAGATAAATTATTTGAGTAAGTGGTGTCAGTGTTATTGAGTTTATTTATTTGTCAGATAGGAAGTCAGAGTGGAGATATTCCAAAACAAATTTATTTACCATTGATATGCTATATTTATCATTAACATTTGTTCTCGGTATGTTTGTGTCAGTATAAATAACAATATAAGGAAAGATAAGTGTGCTATATGGAGGACCGATCGACCAATTACGTTTTTTCCTATAGGATATGTTGGTCACATAGTGCGAATTCACATAGTGCGACGCACTGTATCGATCAATTTCTCGCACTATGCGGGACCGAGCTGTATGTGAATGGAAATAGTAATTAATGGGGCACTTAACCCTAAGGAAGGCCTCTCGATAAACTACTACTGAACCAGAATTAATTATTATGTTTTCTCCAATAACCAACTTTACTCCTAAACTCGATTAACCCTTCGTTCCCGGAAGGGCTCTTGAACGCCCATAAAAAAGCATACACGAGCTGCCCGGAAGGGCTCTTTAACGCCCAGTGGTTGAAAGCCTGTGAGTTTGGTGTGCGAGGCGTCGGTCTGACGCATGTAAACAACAGCCGGCTGGACCGACGCCCCGCATCTCCGGCCACAAGGAGTGCGTTGCTTGTTCGTGTGTGCCTGTATGTTGTTGTTAAGTATCGAAAAGTGGTGTAAAGTGGCTGTTTTTGCCATAAAGTTATCTCCACTGAAATCATCATCACAACTCAACCACTTGACTTAGAGAGCTCTACTTAACACCATTCTACAGGTAATAAACACATCTACGCTTAGGGATGCGCGGGAATGCGGAAGCAGTCAGAATAACAAAGATACGGTAGCCTAGGCGTAGACGTTTTTCGGCCAAAACACCCGGGTTTCGCGGAATATATATATATTACATAGCCGGGGCTGGAGGGTTAATGAAATTAACAAACACATGTGGCAGTCCGGGGATTCGAACCCAGGACGCTCACACCGAAAATCAACACACTTATGCATTGCACCACGAAGACAGTTAAAGAATATTGCACAAGCCTACGATTTATTATGCAGTTTCGAATCCTGCATGTTCTTAGCATGTACAACCATTCCAACTGTGCTATGTTAAAGATAGAGTGTTAAAGATAGGTAAATAGAGGTCATATTTATTAAAGCCTTGGTCTTTGGATTAGACATATTGAGGCCCGGAAAAGTTGATATGTTATTTTGGAGACTAGTAATGTGCCTTTGGATCAAAGTCGGAGTGAGTCAATACCTGAATAGCGGGTATCCAAATAGGTGGTAACGGGAACTTGCGAGTTCCAAATTACAATCTATTGTGGGTCGACGATAATATTCAATCTGAGTGTTGGACTCATTTCGGCCCGAACAGAGAATCAATTGCTAGGGGAACATAAAACTATTAGGGAGTTTGTTAAATAAAGGATACAAACTTCTGAACAACTGTCAAATTATTCCCACCTTAGTAGTATACTGAGAATTAGAAAATAAGTACTGTACTACAATTACAATTATAACTATTAAACAATATTATAATTTAGTATGGAAACACTCACCTGTATGAACACCTGACACAGCGGTAGGTGTAGCGGCACTGGATGGCGTAGGAGTGACATCTGGTGATTGCAGGAAGCTCTGGGAAAGCTCTCTCTGCTCGTGAAGCCCTGTATCATGTAGTACAACAGAAAAATTTACTGACTAACTGCACAAAATTTAGAATCCACTCTCATTTCTAAGAAAATCAAGCTAAATAATAAAAGGCAAAATTATAGGTTTGACTCCCGGAGGCCCGGAGGGAAGAAGGAAAACCTAATATTTAGTAGTGGCCCCGAAATCATTGACGGTATGCCTTAAACAGTAATGTCACTCTTTGAACTCATGCGTCAGCTGTTCGAAACACCCGCCCCGGAGTAATAAGAAGACCTACATCGTAAGCGTACGCTCATTCACTTACGGAATCGTCCTTATGATCGGGAGCTCACTACGAAAAAACTTTGTAAAAAAAAAAAAAAAAAAAAATCATTAGAACCACTAAAAGCTATGCTTCCCATCGTGTGGACGTTGATAGCGTGGGTGTGCTCGCAGACGCTGCTGTGACAAGCGCCATTCGTCCTTCAATGATATATCAAGATAAATTAAAACATCAAAGACGAATGGGAAGGGGATGGAAGGGAGGGCCGGAATCGTCAATGATTCCGGGGCCACTACTAAATACAGTATTAGGTTTTCCTTCTTCCCTCCGGGACTCCAACCTATGATTTATTAGTGGCCCCTTCATCATTGACGATATGCCTGATATCTCAAGTCTGGAGGGGGACATTCATGTCAAATATCAAACCACTAACAAATCAACAATAGGATGAGATAAAACCCAGATATAGAGTTTTAATACTTTATTTTGTACACAAAAAATACATAAAATTTATAAAAGGAATACAGGTAGCGTACTTTAAAGAAAACCTGTGTGCAAACCCTTCTGGAAATCATGGGATAGGATTGTAGACAAGTTGCTTGTCATAAACCTATTAGGTACATGTAAAAAACAGATCACTAAATGTATCGAACATTCTAACTGTTAAATAAATCTTTGTTTATGAATATCTATTCTTATACAAAATATTCTGACTCATTACTTATTGCAAGTTCCTGAGTATCTTATGGTAAATGCAGATCACATAAAATATTTGGTCATGTATACCAATACAAAAATATTCTGACTCATGACTTATTGCAAGTTACTCAGTATTTTATCATTCTTATGATAAATGCTGATCACATAAACTATTTGGTCATGTATCCAAAATACAAAAACAAAACTTAACACTTGGAACTGTACTTCCAGTTCTTAAGATTAAGTATATCACAGTGCATTTGCACTCACCCCCCCCCCTCTGAAAATTAACCTTAATCCTAAAAGCACCAGACCATCAGACTCGTTGTCTCAATGAGACACAGGTCAGACTCGGTTTATCTAGGGTAATAGATAGGTAACGCGTTAGGAAGGTGTGATTGGACGCCCATAACTGCGTACTTTGAATATCCATGACTGAATAATTCTTCAAGAACCTAAGGGACACTGCCCATTTACGTCCCACGGTTCTCGGGTTGCTTTTCCGTATCACATCCACAAGCAAAGTTGCTAACTTTCGCTTCGTAAGGCGTATAGCCGTTCTATTTACCTAGAGAGCGCCCGGCTGGTTAGGCCGGGACACTCCCATAAAATATAGCAGAGATTTCACCATGCACAATTTATGGTGAGAATCTCCTCTCTTGAGCGCCGGAACCGTAAACTCCGTAAAAACGTGCTCACTGTGCTCTTTTTTTGCTACGAAGTTAGGTGACAGCGCAATTTCTACATTCACATTGCGTCGTCCAAACCTGAGACAATTTGATTCGTTGCTCATCGCCGCCAGCTCAGATACCAGGTATCCTGTAGCCAAGGTAATAAGGAACACAGCCTTCTTTAACACTCAAGCCGCGGGGCCCGACATACATCGAGCGAGAGAATAATGGCCACCCCTGCGGTGCCCGACATAAATCGGGCGGGATTTTGAGCACATTATCGGCTCTGAGAGAGAGTCCACGCGTTGGGAGGACGATAGGCGGGCTCTGACCGTTCGGCACGGACCCAGTGCCGCGACTGACACTAGCTCTGCAACATTCCACATTTCATTTGCTGAAATGGATGGAGAGCTATTTAACAGATAGGGAAATGAGGACCAACATTAGAGGAACTTACTCATCGTGGCGGAAAGTTGAGAGTGGTGTGCCACAGGGATCTGTGTTGGCACCTCTCATGTTCCTTATGTACGTGAATGACCTGCCGATAGGCATAAACTCTTACATGTCAATGTTTGCAGATGACGTAAAAATTATGAGACAAATAACAAATAAAAGTAGTTGTGAGGAGCTGCAAGGGGATTTAGATAAAATATACGAATGGAGCACCAAGTGGAAAATGAAATTTAATATAAGTAAATGCCATGTGTTAAATATGGGAAGAAGTGTGAATAGACCAAATTGGGAGTACAGGATGGGAGATAATATAATTAGCAAGGCCGAAAAAGAAAAAGATTTAGGGTTGATTATACAAGATAATTTGTCGCCAGAGAAACATATTAACAAGCTCTTTAGCGGAATGTATGCAATGGCCGGGAATATGAAAGTTGCTCTGAACTACTTGGATGAGACCATGGTAGCGAAAATTATGAAGAGTATGATTAGACCAAGATTGGAGTATGCAGCAGTGGTGTGGTCCCCGCATCTAAAGAAGCATATTCACAAGTTAGAAAGAATCCAGAGAGCAGTCACTAGATTGGTTCCAAGTCTCAGAGAACTGCCATATGAAGGGAGGCAAGACAAATTAAATCTACCGAGTCTAAAAGAGAGGAGAGAGAGGGGAGACATGATAATGATGTACAAATGTACCTGGGGGCTGGAGAGGCTGGATAGGGAGGATATATTAATTATGGATACAGGAATAACTAGAGGCCACAGCTACAAAGTAAAAAGACCTACCTGCAAGAACGATATCAGGAAGTTTAGCTTCCCCTATAGATGTATTGACAAATGGAATGGGCTGGAGGAGGAGGTGGTAGGGGCAAGGAACATCCATATTTTCAAGAAAAAATTGGATAAAAAGTAGACTGAGAGACGGGACAACACGAGCTTAGCTCAACTCCTGTAAACTACAATTAGGTAAATACACCCACGGCCTTCTTAACACTCAAGCCGCGGGGCCCGACATACGTCGAGCGAGAGAATAATGGCCACCCCTGCGGTGTCCGACATAAATCGGGCGGGATTTTGAGCACATTATCGGCTCTGAGAGAGAGTCCACGCGTTGTGAGGACGATAGGCGGGCTCTGACCGTTCGGCACGGACCCAGTGCCGCGACTGACACTAGCTCTGCAACATTCCACACCCACGGCCTCACGAGACCAGGAAAAAACTCGGGAAATTCTCGTATTTTAGGGCTTTTCCCCTCGTGTTGCGCGACCGCTACAGGATAACCCGTGGTCGTACAAGGATGATTCAGGTGTCATTGGAAAGCTCTATTATCGCCCTTTCACGGATACATAATTGTATTATGCTCTGGCTCTTGTTTATGCATGAAAAAGAGCATGGAATGAAGCTCGTTTAGGGTAAATATGCCCGCCAGGCAGGTAGTAGAAGTTACAAACATCCCCGTTCGTAAGGGGTTAAGATTGAATCAAAAGGAGGATCGTGACTATATTTCTGAGAATTTAATAAAGACAAAGCTTTGTCCAGTGACCAGGTAGGCATGAGCTGAGCCTGACGGGGTGGTGGGCGAAGCTTGAAACATGCACGCATGAAACCTTTCTCCTCCGTTTGCGGTACCGAGAGCCCCGTTAAGTCATAAAAGGGGCCTCGTATTACTGACATGTGATTCTTAAGTGTTACTACTGACAATTGTTTATGTTCAAATAAATAATCAAGATATTTGAAAATTAACCCTCCAGCCCCGGGGGCTATAGCTTGCGACTGTGCTCCGGTACCGGGTGTTTTGACGATCTTTGGCGTATGTTAACTACTCTGTAAGTCAATGAATATGGCATGTAATGTTGTGAATAAAAAAGAATAATGTTTCACAAACCTTCCTCTGTCGAATGGCGTTGAGTAGAGGTCTCTAGCCCCTCTGGTTGCATAATGGTGAGCGCGGGAAGACGAGTGCTTTTCGGCGGCAAATTCTTCCCGCGTTCGGACGCGTCGCCCCGGCCATGGCTACGACGCACCTAGCCGCTCGTCGCGCCAAAGTATTTATCTCCCTTAGACGATTTTAGTGTTTGATATTGAGAATGTGATGTTTATTTGATATTTTCTAGTTATTTTGAGGCCAATTATATAAAATATGTTTATTAGGGTATCACTGTCACTGATATTGCTAATTTTCACTCGATACCGTACATTTTATTAGTAATTGAGGTAGCTTATTGTTGTATTAGGCACTGATTATTCGTTATCACAGGTGTTTATTATACTTTGGCCATCATATATTAGGTCTTGTGTCACTTTCACTTTGACAAATATGCTTTAGAGAGTGTCACTGTCACTGATAATGCTCATTTTCACTCGATACCGTACATTTTATTAGTAATTGAGGTAGGTTATTGTTGTATTAGGCACTGATTATTCGTTATCACAGGTGTTTATTATACTTTGGCCATCAAATATTAGGTCTTGTGTGACTTTCACTTTGACAAATATGCTTTAGAGAGTGTCACTGTCACTGATAATGCTCATTTTCACTCGATACCGTACATTTTATTAGTAATTGAGGTAGGTTATTGTTGTATTAGGCACTGATTATTCGTTATCACAGGTGTTTATTATACTTTGGCCATCAAATATTAGGTCTTGTGTCACTTTCACTTTGACAAATATGCTTTAGAGAGTGTCACTGTCACTGATAATGCTCATTTTCACTCGATACCGTACATTTTATTAGTAATTGAGGTAGGTTATTGTTGTATTAGGCACTGATTATTCGTTATCACAGGTATTTATTATACTTTGGCCATCAAATATTAGGTCTTGTGTCACTTTCACTTAGTTATATGATTTGTAAACGTTTTATATACAATTTATTGTGTCTTTTTTCACTGATTTATATTTTTCTATAGGTTCTAATCATATGAATGTCACTTGGTATATACATATGTGTCACTTTCACATATTATTATGGTGTAATTGTATTTGTATCAATGTTCTCATAATACATGACTTTTGTATTACAATAAATTGGTTTTCTTCCACTTTTTGCCTATATATAATTATAGTGTACATATTGTCATTTTATTTGGCAATTTCAGTATGATTATTAGAACTCCAGCTTGGAGTGGTAATCAAAGAAGCACTCTAAAGCACAGAGTGCCACCTTGCACTCCACACACTCCATGGTTGACTTTTTACCTGACCTCGGCCTCACCCTGCTGTTGTAGCAGACATGGCACCGCTTCTGCTGTGTTCTTCCTGATTCATTCTGAGGCAGGGAACCAAGCCTGTGCCTAATCAAGTATTGAGCACACTGCAAGCGGTCAATAACGGCGGGCCCAGGATGTGCCACTGCCCTCTGTGGCGTAGCATACTTCTCCAGGAGCTCCGTCAACACCTGCTTTTGGAACCTCCGCAGGCTATTGAACTTCATGGGTGTGTTCACATTCCGAAGCTTGTATATGTTGTAGGCATTCAGAACTGACATGTCCACCATATGCAGAAAGAACTTTTTGTACCATCTGCACGAGGTACGCAGGCAGTCAATGAAGCCTATCTGCATGTCGGACTTGTCCACCAGCCTCATGTTGATGTTGTAGTCCAGGACAGCATCGGGCTTGGTCACCCTGGCCTGGGTGCGGCGATCCACCTTGCCAGTCTCCACCATTTCCCCCTTGTGGATGGTGGTCAGGAGGTTGACCTTCCGCTGGTCGTGCCAGTGGATAGCCAGAATGGGCCCCGACTTCTTCTTGAACACATCACCTTTTTTGGTCTTTGGAGGGAAAGGTGGCATGCCCTTCCTTTTCCCTCGTACTGTGCCTACAGTCCCCGTCTTGCGCTCATGCAGGTACTGTGAGAGAGTGGGGGACGTGTAATAATTGTCCGTGTAGAGGACGTGATTCTTGTGAAAGTAGCGGTCCATCATGGCTTGCACCACTGCTCCGCCAAAGCCAATGAGGGGGTCCACAAGCAAGTCCCCTTCCTTCCCGCTGTAGACCAGGAAGTCCAGGACATAGCCAGTTTGGCAGTCGCACAGCACAAAGAATTTTATGCCAAAGCGATGTCTTTTTGAGGGGATGTACTGCCGGAAGCTGAGTTTTCCCCGGAACAGCACAAGAGACTCGTCAATGACGACCTTGCGGAAGGGCTTGAAGTAGGAGGTGAAGCGTTCTCGCATCATCTCGTACAACGTCCTAATCTTCCACAGCTTGTCACCGAGGTGGACGTCGGTGTTGGTGACAAGATGGAGCGCTGCGAGGATATCAAGGTACCGGTCGCGAGACATATATTTCCCGAAGGCAGGGGTGGATATCAGATCATTGGTGATCCAATAGTCAGGCAACCTATGCTTCTTGACATGAGGCATTAGCATGGTGAGTGCCAGGAACACCATGAACTCTTTATGAGTCACTGGGGTCCACTGCCTCATGTGGCCCTTGGTCACCTTTCCCAAAAAGTGGACCTGGAATTGGTGCTGCTTATTTGTCTCTTTGACAACATAGCCTACCACCTCCTCATCAAAGAAGGCCTCAAATAGTTCGTGTGGTGGAGCATTGGGGCCTGCAGGAAAATTGGGGGTAATGCCTGAACCCGCCAGTACCTCATCAAAAGCTGGCACATCAGGGTTGTATCCATCCTCATCAACTACGTCTTGCCACTGAAAAACGTAGAATGGGTCTTGTCTACGCTGACGAGGAGCTCCAGCTGGTGGCCCAGCACGCCCACGGCCAACTCGGGAGGCGCGCGCCCTAGGGCAGCGAGGGCGGCGGCCAGGGCGGTGGGCAGCACGACGGGCAGCACGACGCCGGGCCAAGCGGATGGGTCGAGGGTCGTCGATGTCCATATAGTCATCGTCAGAGTGGTCATCTTGCCCTGACGGTGGACCTATGTAATCATGGCCAGAGTCTTCAGAGAGGTGCCCTTCATCATCAGTGGCCCCCACATAATCTGGCGGGGAACCAGTGATGCGTGGGCGGCGTGCGGGTGGGCGAGGTGGGGAAGGAGTGGCAGGTGAGGCTGTGTCCCCCCGAGGTCCTGGGCTCCTTGGCCTGCGACGAGTGACAGAAAGCAATGTTTCACTGTCACTAGGCCCAGGTATTGGTGATGCGAGCTCAAAGACTTCTTCAGGAAGACATGTTGAAGGCGGGAGAGGTGGGGAGGACCGTGGGGAAAGTTGCGGGGACGTATGGCTGGGGCCGGCCGGGGTGGACGCCGCGGGAGCCTCGAACAAAACTCTCTTACTTTTCTTAATTTTTTTGGTATATTTCCTACCTTTCCCCTTTTCGGCAGCAGTATGTCTCCTGTCGGGGGACCTAGGAGGCAAATAGGCCGAAAGTGTGGGGTCCTCAACCCTTGGCAATGGTGGGGGTGGTGGGGAAGAATGCGGGGCATCCGGGTCATCTTGGGTGGCGTGGGTAGATAAGGGAGACAATGGCGGACGAGAAGGGTCACCACGCTGACCCTCACTCACAGCCTCATCCTCACCAAGTAGTTTTGCTTGTTCCCTAGCTTCCGCGGCCGCCTTCTCAAGTATTTTCTGCTTATACAAATGTAGCTTGAAAGGCGATTTACCTGGGGAAGGGCTTGGCGTCGTGTCACTTATGCGAAATTTGGTGAGTGACCTTGAACTCTCCCACTCACTCACTCTCTCAAGTTCACTGTCTTTAGGTAAACCAGCTTCCTCAACAACTGGTACATCACCTTCATCACTCTCATCACTGTCATGTTCTCTCGCAAATCCCAGGAATTGCTCTTCTTTGTCACTCTCATGGCCATAATCACTCGACTTATAATTACTGGAGTCGTCACTGACTTTATCATCAACATTATGCTTGGCATCAGCTCGCTCATAAAGTCTCAATGTCGTCTCAATACCTCCGGGAGATAACACATTTAGGCGATGGCGTCGGGGTAAGGCGCGACGAACTAGCAAGGGCGTCGTAGGAAGCACGGTATCGGACACAGCGGAATCACTATTTGGCGTACTGTCCATGATGGCGTCGGGGTAGATACTGTTGCTGTGGCGTAGTTTACGCCTGGTGGCGCCACCTACCGTCCCACGATACCGAAAATGTACGTGCGGCATTCGAAAGCACGCACGCAAGCAATGGGCGTTCAAGAGCCCTTCCGGGTTGCGCGGGCCGAGGTTGTTATGGGCGTTCAAGAGCCCTTCCGGGTTGGAGGGTTAAAGACACCGAGATGCTTCAGTTTGGTCAGTTTCCACTATCCAAGTAGTAAATGCTTTCCAGTGTGATTGGTACTGACGTCTGGTGGAAGAAGTGTACTGATTAATCAATTTATTAGTCACGTTTTCCCAAAAAGTAACTAACCATTTGGCCATTTGAATGTCCACAATGCAAAAGTGAGTGAGGTCTTTAGGTTGCCAATTATCTCACAAGTGGAAGTACGAGATCGGGAGTGACACCGGGTTCTCGCACCACGTCTTCAACTGGGAGTACCACACCTGAGCCGGCCACAAGGGCGCGATCAGCAAGACTATGCCTCTATAATCCTGTAGTTTGTGAAGTACTTGACACATGAGTGACGCGTCTGGTGGCGGAAACAGATAGACGGAATTCCACCTGTTCCAGTCCGTCAGCAATGCGTCGGGACCCCCGCCGGAGAGACTTCCCGGCAGGTTAGGTAGAGAGGGAGTTTGTGGTTCTCCTCTGATGAGAATAAGTCCACTTGTGGACGGTATGGCTCTGCAATCATCTGTTGAAAGACGGTTTGCTTGAGCGCCCATTCTACTACTTTGCTCCGTCTCGGTGACAGAGCATCTGCCCAGACGTTGGCCATGCCCGGGCAGAGAAGATGTGTGAAGATGAATGTTTAGCTTGTCTGCTAACACAAAAATCTTTTCCGACAACTCTAGCTACACTCGAGACCTCGATGACCCTTGTTTCTGAATGCAAGACACAGCGTTCAGATTGTCCATCCGAAAGACTATTGATTTCCCCTCCAATGTGGGACCGTGAGCCTGAAGGAAAAATTTAGGTCAACTAGTCACTCTTTTGCATTGATGTGAAACTCCTTGGATTGGGACTAAAGACCCTGACCCTGATGCCCGAGGTTGACTGATAATCCCAACCCAATGTCCCTGAAGCATCGGTTCTACCCATACCGTAGGCAGAGGAGAAGTCCACGTCATAATTGAATGCAATGTTTCCGGCCTTGCCCAGACCGCTAGTAAGTTGTGGATTTTTTTCGGGATTTGCCATGACTTTTCCGCCGGCAACAGCAGAAAGTGTCTGTTTCCCACCAAGATTAACCTCTTTACTTTCAACCGGCCCAACTTCACAGTAAGTTGAATCCAGTTGAGAGAGCCGACAAGAGACTCCTACACCTTTCTCGTGGTAGTCAGACTGTGAAAAAAGAAGAAACAATTTCTTGCGGAATCTGTTCCGATTGTCCACACTCTGACTGAGGGTTAGGTGTGTTGTGTCCCACATCAGCCCTACACACTGAATTACCCTTGTCGGGACAAGATTTGACTTTGCCAAGTTGATATTGAACCCCAGGGCTTTGACATGGTTTAGAATGGAATTGACATGATTGAGGCATTGTATCTCGGATTCTGCTACCACCAGCCAGTCGTCTAGGTACCACATGACCGTGATCCCTTGCTTTAACAGTGGTAACCGAGCCTGTCGGACTAATTTGGTAAAGATTCTCGGTGCCAGGTTCAGACCGAAAGGCATACGTTGAAAGACATAAGTCTGATGCTCGATCCTCATTGCGAGGAATTTTTGGAACCTTTTGTTTACTGGGACATGCCAATAGGCCTCCGTCAGGTCTAAACAACACATCCAACCTTGCGGCGGAAGTGTTAACCTGATCTGATTCACAGTGAGCATCCTGAATGATGTGTTGTGAATGTAGTGATTCAGATGAGACAGGTCTACGACCGGCCTCATCTGAGCACTTTCCCTCTTTGGCACGAGAAAAAGTCTGGACGTGTAAACTGGGCAAGTTGGATTGACCGAGACAAAGATATGCTTGGTTATCATTTCTTGGACTAGTGACTCCACCTCTAAAGAAACATGATTGACTTCTAAAGGTTGACGTAAACGAGGTCGTCGGAGCCACCGCCAAGTGATGCCCTTGCGTACCACTGTCCGTGGGTTTGCTTCAAGGAGATGTGGAGTGCATGAAGGGATGGTCTGAATCTTTTCATACAAAAAAAATGCAAGTACATGCGGATTGGGACAAACAAGACTACGGTTTTGACAACCCGTAAGGGAAGGAAGGAAAAACTAATATTTATTGGTGGCTCCTGAAGTCAATGACGTAAGAGCCTATGATAATATGGCCTCGTTCCGGGCTCCTCAGAGCCCGGGTTAACCTCGATCACGAAGGTCGAGAACCAAGATCATCTTAAGGGGTACCCCTTAATCATTCCTAAGGTACGTCATTGAGACGGAGCCACTGAAACGTAGGAAATAAAAAATAAAAGAATTAACACAGTTTGAACACCGCGCCTACGCGCATTCCGATCTTCCTGAGATGTTTCCCATACCTTGCCCGGTACACCCACCCCCCAGGTGCATATTCTAATGTCTATATCAAGTTGAGCATGTGTATGGGAAGGGGATGGTGGGAGGGCAATTGTCGTCATTGACTTCAGGAGCCACCAATAAATATTAGTTTTCCTTCCTTCCCTTACGGGTTGTCAAAACCATAATTTATTGGTGGCTCCTTACGTCAATGGCGTAAGAGCCTAGAATATCACGACTGGTGGAGGGACCTTCATATGCTCATCAAGCTAAAAAGCGAGAATCTATTAGGAAGACCAAACGAAAGCTGTGACATGTGTTTAAATATAAATGTATAGCAGTAAGAAAAAGATGTATAAGGCGGATACCATTAAAGAAGCCTTATCTCAGAAAAACAAAACTACTGAGGTGTGAATACTGGTAATCGTATATCACAAAGTTAGAATTAAAAATAAAGTTACACATTTATAGTTGCAATAATGTATAGATATTGCTATGTAACAGATCTAGTGTAGTAATAACACTCAGGATGCTATCTATTCCGGATTGTGTGTCCTGCCAACTTGTCATGGAACTTAACACGCCCCCTCCTTTTTCATTTAAGGTGAATGGTAGGACACACCTTCTATTACATTATAACACTGATAATAAAAGCATTGAATAAATATATCCATATACTTATTGGCCTCAGGGGGCATGTTCCCGCCCTAACGCTATATTTGGTAATTTGGATCTTCTCCAGATGTACCGACAAGCATATGATTAGGGACGCATTGCTAGAGGACCAAAGGACCGTCTGAGTTATATCTTCCACTGAAAAACCATTGAGGAAAACTAATGGTAGTGGCCCATATGTGTCTATCATGGGCTTTTGCAAACAACCGGGGCTCAGCTTCCTTAATTATCTTTGCAAAAAAGGATGCTAACACTTTCTTTCCTAACCTTATTGAACCATCTGGGGAAAACCACAATTGTGTCTTATTCCTAGGAATAACAGACTTAGAGTAGGTATATACTGTAGTGCTTTAACAGGGCATAGAACATGGAGTATCTTTGCTCTTGTCAAGGCAGGAATAGAGAAAGGTGTAGGGATATGTTCCTGGTGCTCATTTTTTGTGATGACTCTGGTGCTGTAACAATATGTACAGAGTCATTGTTAAGAGCAAAACATAGACAGTTAGTAGATCTTGCCATGGCTGTCAATTCTGAGACCCTATGGCCAATAGCCCGGGTCATCAGAAAACACAAACTTTTTAAGTATCTTGTCTATGTGAGGTCTCACAGTATAAGACCTAGACTGTGACAAAGTTAGGACCCTCGCGATTGACCATTGAGGAAGCAAATGACGATTTGGGGTCTAAGCTTAAAGCAAGCCTACATAAAACCCTGTTCGTCTTTCTGGGGGAAAGTATAGGTTTGACTCCTGTAAGGAGATAAAGAAAACCTAATATTTAGTAGTGGCTCCGTAATCATTGACGAACATGCCTATTACATAAGGCATCCTCTTCAAACACTAATCCGCCGTAGTTTGAATCTACCGCGCAGAGCATTTAAAATCTGAGGAGCCTTCATCATGAGCGCACGCGACCTCACTCATGGCTTCAGTCATTATGAATTGGGTTCTCACTACGAAAAAACTTCATAAAAAATAAAAAACAAAAAGAAAATAAGAATAACTATCCAATAAGCTTTCCATCATATCGTGGATGTACTTGTGTGGATCTTTGACCAGACGCTGATTCAGGCGTCATTCTTCCTTCACTGATATATCAAGTAACCAAAATCCTTAATACATCAACGAATGGGAAGGGGACGGTCGGGAGGGCCCCAGTCTTCAATGATTACGGGGCCACTACTAAATATTAGGTTTTCTTTATCTCCTTACAGGAGTCAAACCTATAATTTATTAGTGGCCCCTCCATCATTGACGAACATGCCTGATTTCTAAGACTGGAGGGGGACATTCGCAATCATATCATAACTCTAGCAAAGCAGATAATAAAACAACCACATAGTATTCTTACTTTGAAAAAATATATTTAATTACGGCGCAGACCATATAAATACAAAAAAGGGGGTTCAAGCAGGTGCGTGCTTCAAAGAAGCCTGCTTGACAAAAAAAGGGGGTAACTCTGGAAATTCTGTGAACAGATCTGTAGTTACCAAGGCACCCCACTCAACGAGTGGTGACAAAAAATAACAAGTTATAAGTTTACATGTGCACATAATAAACCCCATAATATTCGTGAAAAATAATTTGCAAAAAATCTCCACTGTTTAATACTAAATTATTTTCACAGCTAAAACTACTATAACAACTCCATTGTTTTGTACTAACATTGTACTAGCACAATTTCTCGCAGAGAAATTTTCATATCACATTAACCCTAATTGTATCACAGCTCTTATACTCTGGCGGGGTCTAGGGTGTCCTATGTTACACTGACTGCACCCCCCCCCCCCCCTTTTCCTTGAAAGTAATCAAAAGTTACAGTAGGGCCACCTAGACCCTCTGCCTTAAAGCTATACATGGTAAGGAAGGTTTGTCCAGAGCAACTGACAAGTATCTAGTCAAAAACGTATGATTAGACGCCCACAACTGTGTGGACGCAATATCTTCTACTGAAAAATTCTTCAGGAAACGTAAAGAGGCCGCCCATTTGCGCAAATCGTGGGCCCTACCCACAACGCCGGGATTACTTTCTTTAATGACTTCGACCAGAAGAGAAGCTAATCTCCGTTTCAGTAAGCGTTTACCCGTACTCGCTACCCATAAAGCACCTTGGGGGTTGAGAGGAGCCACTCTCAAATATTTGGTTAGAGCCTGCACTGGACATAGATTATGGTGCACCTTTCCCCTTTTTAACGCCGGCACCGTGAACTCAGAAAACACGTGTGCACTGTGCTCATTCTTGGCTACAAATCCCGGGGAAGGTGCAATGTGAATACATTCATTAAGTCTACCAAACCTAAGGCAATTAGGTGTGTTGCTCATCGCCGCCAGCTCAGACACTCTGTTCCCGGTGGCCAAAGCCAAAAGGAATACAGCCTTTTTTAAGAGTAATGCAAAATCTGCAGTATTTTGGTACAGACGAGAGTGAAGTAAAGACAATGCCTTGTCCAGAGCCCAAGTAGGCATGAGCTGACGGGGAGGTGGGCGGAGTTTAAAACATGCCCTCATAAAACCTGTTTCCTCCGCTACCGGTATGGAGAGACCTGTAAGGTCTAAAAAGGGCACTCTAATCGCAGTTAAGTGATTTTTTAACGTTACCACAGATAAACGTTTCTGCTCAAACAGATAATTTAAATAATTGAAAACTAAAGCTACCGATGGCACAGTCTGTTCTGTTCTAATGATCCAAGAAGTAAAGGTTTGCCAATGTGATTGATACTGTCGTTTCGTAGACTGAGTATATTGATTTAATAATTTATTGGTCACCTCTCTACCGTATGGTGCTAGCCACTTGGCCTCCTGAATGTCCATAATGCAAAAGTCAGCGAGGTCGCTAGGTTGCCAATCGTGTCTAAGTGGAAATACCCGACCGGGAGCGACCACCACGTCTTTAATTGCTGGTACCACAACTGCGCCGGCCACAGGGGTGCGATAATCTCGTAGTTTGTTCACTACGTGGCACATTAGTGACGCATCTGGCGGCGGAAACAGATAGATGGAGCTCCATCTGTTCCAGTCTGTCACCAGAGCGTCCGGCCCCCCTGCCGGCGTCTTCGTCCAGCGGGTGAGGTATAGAGGGAGCTTGTGAGTCTCCTCGGACGCAAACAGATCCACTTGTGGATGGTAGAGCTCTGCAATCATTTGGTTGAAAATGGGTTGCTTGAGCTCCCATTCTACTGTCGTGCTCTGTCTCCGGGACAGAGCGTCTGCCCAGACGTTTGCTACGCCTGGGAGATAAGATGCGTGAAGATAAATGTCTAGTCTGTTGGCTAGAGTAAAAATCTCTTCCGACACGTTTAGCAACTTCCTTGACCTCGTTGACCCTTGTTTCTGAATACAGTGAACTGCGTTCAGATTGTCCATTCTGAAGGCCACCGACTTGCCCCTTAACGCAGGGCCGTGAGCCTGAAGGAAATACAAGGGGACTAGTAATTCTTTGACATTGATGTGGGAGATTTCTAAGTGGGACCACAGCCCCTGACCCTGGTGCCCCTGATTTGACTGAAATCCCCAACCTATTGTGCCTGACGCATCCGTGTCTACCCATACTGTTGGCGGAGGAGAGGTCCATGACATTATTGAGTGCAACGTTTCCCTCTTCGCCCAGACCGCTAGTAAGGTGTGGATTAATTTTGGGATGGGCCATAACTTTCCCGCCGGTAAAAGTGGGAAATATTTGTTGCCTTCCAATATTAAACGTTTTACTTTCAACCGGCCCAACATTACAGTTAGTTGAATCCAGTTGAGAGAGCCGACCAGAGACTCCCAGACCCTTCGTGTCGTAGTCAGACTGTGAAGAAACATGAACAGTTTCCAGCGAAACCTGTTGCGATTGTCCACACTCTGACTCAGAGTGAGAGCAGCTGTGTCCCAGACCAGCCCTATCCACTGAATTACTCGTGAGGGAACAAGATTTGACTTTACCAGATTTACCTTGAACCCTAGAGTTTTGACATGATTTAAAATTATGTTGACATGTTTGATGCATAATTGCTCTGTCTCTGCCACCACCAGCCAGTCGTCTAGGTACCACAACACTCTGATTCCTTGCTTTAATAACGGCATCAGGGCTTGCCGGACTAATTTCGTGAATAATCGAGGTGCCAGGTTCAAACCGAATGGCATCCTTTGAAAAACAAAATTTTGGTGCCTGATCCGTAAGGCCAGAAACCTTTGAAACCTTTTGTTTACCGATACGTGCCAATAAGCGTCTGTCAGGTCTAGGGAACACATCCAACCTCCCGGCGGAAGTGTTAGCCTGATTTGGTGTACTGTTAACATACGGAATGACTCGTTGTGAATGTGAAGGTTCAGATAAGACAGGTCTACGACTGGTCTCATCTGAACACTGTCCCTTTTGGGAACCAAAAATAGCTTGGACGTGAATACAGGGTAATTTGGGGAGACCGGGATGATGACATTCTTGGCAATCATTTCCTGGACCAGTGACTCCACCTCTAATGAAACAAAATTCGCCGTTGTCGGCTGACGTAAGCGAGGTCGCCGGAGCCACTGCCAAGTGATGCCTTTGCGTGCCACCATCCGTGCCCAAGTTTTTAACGGCCATGCTTGGTGACACGTTCGGAACGACCCAGTTAGCAGACAAGGGTTCGCCGGCTGTACTACCCTCGGATCCGCCGGCCTTAAGACTGGCACCGGGAGTGAGAGAGACTTTAGTTTTTTGATGGTGGTGGAGTTGGTGGTGGTGGACGCTTCGCCGGCTGGCTGGCGTTGGCCGAAGACGGGCCCTGACCTGGCTTATTATGGCCGCGTCCTCTTTGACCTGAAAACCTACTCTGTCTATGCCTGTACTGACCTTGAGGGGAGGAGGAGGACTTAGGTGGAAGAAAGGGCTTAGATCCCCCCGGCTGAGCTTTAGCGACTGGCCTGGGTTTGGGGAAGTTAAAGGCAGGTTTCTTAGAAGGGGTGGGACTGTGTTTAAAGGCCTGAGCCATATTAAACACCGTTCGCCACACGTCAGGGGTCATTAAAGAGGGAGTGAGCACTGGTGACATGACCACCTGATTCGCAATGCGATCAGGCAGTTTTTGGACTAAGGACATTCTGAGGTCTTGTCTCACTCGTACCGCCTCAAGCAAGGCGGTGCGGATGTCACCCAAAGATTGGATTGACGACTGAAGAAGCAGTCGCCGGGACAATTCAACCGATCGTCTGGCGTCCGCGTCTGCGATTGCCTGAGTGGACCGGAGCAAAGACTTTGCTACCTGTTGAGACACTATGTATTGAGAGAACAGGCGAAAAGCTTTCCCCCTTAGCCTAAATTCTCGTTCTAGGTGAGTTGAGGTAGGGGTAGTGAAAGGTTCTTTTAGCTCACAGAGATTAATTTTAGGGGCAGCTAAGAAAGCAAACAAAGCTGAAGGGACTCCGCCGGCAGAACACACTGGCATGGAGAACCAAGAATGAGTATCTTGAGGGATCTGGTGGGAAGTTTTGGAAGTAAATGTGGTCGCAAAGTTTTGAGCCTCTGCCTCCCATTCCACCCAAGGTCCTGGACCCAACTGCCCCACCTTCAAGACTGGATTAGCTGCTGTGTCTGTGACGGTTAGCAAATCGAGTTCTGGAGTGAAAGCTGACAGAGTCGTTGTTGATGATGCTTTTATTTTATACTAGCCCACTGGGCCTAGGCCCTCTCAAGGCTAGTGGTAGAGGAGGTGGTACAGAGTTTAAAGTCACGTATATGTCAGTATTTATATGTCACTGTATAAATTTATCGCTCTCAGGAAGTGACGAATAGGGGTGAAATTGAAAGAGTCTGAGTCAGAGAGGATGCCATGTAATGAGGTGTTCAGCAAGAATCTCCGTCTTTCAGATGCATAGACGGGACAAATACAAAGAAAGTGAAAAACAGTCAATGATGTATGGCAATGTTGGCATTCAGGTGGTGGACCACGAGGGGTGGACATCAGGTAACCATGTGTGAGGCGTGTGTGGCCTAAACGTAATCTAGTTAATAGGGTTTGGTCTGCACGTGAACCATTAATTGAAGAGGGCCACAAGTGTATGTCATCCTTAATGGAGCGAAGGTGGCCAGTTAATGGTTGCGCTCTCCACTCAACTCGCCAAGCGTCATAAACATGGCGACGGAGGACAGGGAGCATATCCTCCGAACGCAGCAAAGTAGTAGAGGGTGTACCATGACACGCTTGCTTAGCGAGGAAGTCTGCACGCTCATTCCCGGGAATTCCTACATGCGCGGGGATCCAGCACAGTGTGATGGAACGATTAGCGCACTGTAATTTGTGTATTGTGTGGATGATAGTCTTGACCAATGGGTCCTTGGGGGCAAATACACATAAGGCTTGCAGTGCACTCTTTGAGTCACTACAGATAACGACCCGTGGAGAGTTCCTCGACAATGAAGAGATGGTGCTTAAAGCACCTTGAATAGCCCATAATTCAGCAGTGAAAACCATGGAGTGATGGTGTAAGGTACTTTGATACAAGCTATGGTCTGAGACTGCAGCGCAACCCACGGCATCCGCAGTTTTCGAGCCATCGGTGTAAATGAAAACAGCCGGGATGTGATCATCAAGATGTTGTAAAGCGAGATGTCGACATTGAGATGGGGCTTGGGCATCAAGTTGATCCGCTAAGTGAAAGCAAACTGGAGGGTGTTTTAGGGTCCACGGAGTGATGTGACTAGGAGGGGGAGTTATGGGAGGAACGGTGATACTGTAAGTGGAGAGCAATTGGCGAGACAACATTGGGAATGGCACTGGAATGTTTGAACAATAGTTATCTGTGGAATGGAATAGTTCTAGTAGAGTTGGGTCATGACGGAGGCGAACAGCCGTACGCATGAGGACTAATCGACGGTGGTAGGCTAGAGGTAAGGTCCCAGCCTCACATAGGATATTGGAGACACGAGAGGAACGGAATGCCCCCGAGCTAATGCGGATGCCCAAATGGTGTACGCTGTCGAGGGTTCCTAATGTGGAAGCAGAGGCCGTGCCATAGACAGAGTCTTAATGTCATTAAATCCGTCATGCTTAGACCAGTCTGAAAAAAGTTTTGAAGCTGAGGCAGAGGGTAAAGCCGGCTTAGCAGCATAAACAAAATAATCTTGGTGATAATAACTAGGTATAGCCTTGATGTTGACATCTAGTACATTGCCTAAAGTATCCAAGGCCCTTAATTTCCTAGATTTATTGCCCTGGATGACCCACTCATGCGGTACTGGGAGTTCCCCTGAAAAGGTAGGTTGGGCAATCTCTGGTTTAGTGGGGGTCAAAAGGACCCATGACTCGTCTGGTCCGTAAAGCAAGGGCATAGCTACCTTTCTGAGAGGCGCTCTGTCTAGGGGGGGCGGATTGACATCCGTTATAACCCTTACATTCGAAGTGGTCAATGCCGCCGTAGCAGGCCTAGTAACCACTGATGGTGACAGAGGGGGAGGGTGAGGGATCTGAGTTAAAGCAATAGAAGTCATCAGAGGCCGTACCGTAGAGCTTGTCGTGGGAGCTCCCAAGTCCACTGTGGGAGTTTCCTGCTGTTGCCTAAAAAAATTAGATAAAGCATTACTGAGTAGCCCATCAATTTCCTGTGCAGTGACAAATTGACTTGATGATGTACTAACTAGGGAATCATTAAGATCTTGTGAGGCGTCTAAGCCTGAACCTGACTCTTGCCCTTCCATATCTGAGATAATTGAAACCTCGTCTTTTTTATCCTGTTCCTCCTGAGAAGATCCCGCCGAAGCTGGGGTATCACCTTGTTGCCAAGATAAGTCAGGGATAGAGGATGGGATCGCCGCGTCCCGGTGGACGTCAGCCACTGTGTGAATAGTTTGAGCCGGAAGTGGGTGGTCAGGTCCTGGCTGAGAATAACGCCAAACACCTAGGCCTTGGCCTACACTCCCTTGGGAGTCCGCAACACTCTCAACCCCTGAGCCACCTGAATTCTCTAATTCCAGGGTTAAAATGTTAATGGGTAAATCATCTTTAGGTACAGGCACTATACTGGACCCTTGAGCCCGAACACCAACTCTGTCTGGGGTAGAGGTACGATGAGAAGCACTAGAAACTGGTGAATGTCGTGAGGCCTTTTTATCATGGGAATCCCTCTTTGAAGATTTATGGCTGCGGTGTGACCGTGAACTACTCTTTGATTTATAGGATTTATCGCCGTGACCACTGGTGGAACTTTCTGTCTTACTCTTCTTACTCGATGGTGAAGAGGCAAGACTAGATGGCTGGTGTCTGAGAGGTGACCTAGACCGAGATCTCTCCCGGGATGAGGAGGCTGCCGCCGGGGGTGTAGGCTCTCGTTGACGTTTCGCAGTAGCAGTAGGAGCAGACACAGAAACCTGACCAGTCTCTGCCGGCTTACGACTAGTTACTCGAGAGGGACGTTTAGGGGGAGGGTGCTCAACAAGAAGCCTATCCCAAAGAGGGACGTTGTCACATTGAAGTGACTTATGAGCCACAATCGTAGTATACGCTGCCATCTGTTGCCTAACCTCTCGTAAGGCGACCTCTGCGGTCTTATCATTATCGCAGAGGACTTTGACACTTAATTGGGAGCAAAATGAACATTTGCGCGTCACCCACAGACCCCTTGAACGGTCTAGACATTTAACACACTTGATGCAAAGAGTGTGCGCAAAAATAGGGATACCGGCACAGGTAGGGGTAATGCATAAAGCAAAAACTGGGGCAAACGTAGCCATGACAGAGACTGGTGGGAAACTACTGCAGGGTCTGTATTGGTCCGCCGGGGCCCAGCTCTGGAAAAAAAGAACATTTCCAGGAGTTAATGCTCATAAGGTTAACCCAACATGATCGCATACACACACACACACGTGTCAATAACCCGCCGGGTAACGAGCCGTAATGTCACAACGATCACAGCTCGCTACGCGGCGGGATCCTATAAAGATTTCCGAATATCGAAACATGTCCTAAGAAAGTTAAGAATACCCTCTGACATAATATAAAGGACCAGTATGGCATTTATAACAGTCTTTCTGGTGGTGACTGTCTCAAGATTCAATTTTGGAAAAACAACCCCCCACAAAGACGCCGGCACCAGAATTATTTAGCAGAATAACACAGGGCAGGCTGATACGAGATCTGATTTCTAACGAATTGTCACAAAGGATCGCCGTAAGTTTGAAGGCGGCGATACATTAACGTATCTCTCAATTAACTGGTTAACTATATGGAATTGTAAATTCCTTATTTCCTCCTCCCAGGAGCACCCGCCGGGTGTGAGAAATTTGTGAAAAAGATGTTAAACCTAATTGAGCCTTCGATCGCTGTCAGGCTGAAGGCGGAGATACCTAAAGTACCACTTAAAATGGATCGGTTAACTAAATTGAATGACCAAGACGTTCATCCCACCCTACCAAGGTGCACCCGCCGGGTGAGATGTAAACAACGTTAACCCCATAAGTTGTTGTTGTTGTTGTTGTTCCCTAAGCTGCCTGGCCGAACAGCCCCGAGTCCCTGAGAAAGGCCATGGCCACGATCGGGCTTTCCCACAGAGCTCTCATTGAGTGTAGATTGTGTTGTTGGCGTAAGTGGTTGTGTGAAATGCAGTCTTCTATGATGTGTTTAATGGTATGGGGTGCTGTGTTACATCCCGGACAGGCGTCGACAACGGAGTCATCCAGTCTCTTCTGATAGCTCAGGAGAGCTGGATGGTGTCCGCATCTCAGCCTGGCCAGGTGGACTCTGTCCTCGCGAGGAAGGGAGGATTCGGAAGGATGGATTCGGGAGGTCGTGCATGCAGCGGTGTTGTCTGTGAGTGAGTGGATGATCGGTGAGAGATATGAGTATGGATGTGCTTC
Source organism: Paralithodes platypus (assembly GCA_032716605.1). Taxonomy (NCBI): domain Eukaryota; kingdom Metazoa; phylum Arthropoda; class Malacostraca; order Decapoda; family Lithodidae; genus Paralithodes; species Paralithodes platypus. The sequence continues at coordinate 10,945,620 of CM064499.1, read as the reverse complement.
TGGAAGTTGGTTCGGGGTGGGCAGGGAGGGAGAGAGGACAATAATTGTGTGTGATACCGTGTGCTGGGTGTTGTTTTGATATTTCTTGGTGTCTGTGGGTGTGTTGCCATAGTGGGTGGTCTTGGTTCGTGGAGGCTGCTGCCAGGAATTGAGTGCCTCTCATGTCCAGATGGTCTTTGACTTTGAGAATTTTGGTTTTGATGTAGGTGATCTGTGGGTGCTGTAGCTGTGCAGCCTGTAATGATCTTCAGGGCTTTGTTTTGAATAGTCTGTAAGGTCTTATGATGTGTTTCAGCTAGGTTAGAAGCCCAGGCTGGGCTTGCGTATTCCATCACTGATCTTATGTATTGTTTATATACTGTGGTGGTAGTTTCTTTGTTGTGTCCAAATTTTGTGTGAGCAAGTGACCTGAGGGCGTTAAGTCTGGGTGTCAGTTTCTTTTTAATGTTTGTGGTGTGCTGTTTGAATGTCATATGAGTATCATATGTTACTCCTAGGATTTTGGGTGTGTGTGTATGTGTTAGGGGTGTGTTGTTTATGAGTTGAGGGATGTATTCGTGTCTCCTGTCAACTTGTGAGCAGGGTTGCGGTGAATTTGTCTGGGGCTAGATTAAGTCTGTAATGCACCAGCCATGTAGTGTGTTGAGATAGGGTTGAAGGAGATCTGTTGCTCTTTTTGGGTCATGGTGTGTGCATGTGAGTGTTATGTCATCTGCATAGGAGGCTAAGTTTATTGGGGCGTATTGGGTGTAGTTATATCGTGCATGTACAGATTGAAGAGTGCGGGCGATAGACGGATCCTTGTGGGACTCCGTTTGGAAAGTTTCTGATTTTAGATGACTGACCGGCAAAAGATACGTGTGCACATCTGCCTGCTAGGAAGTTGGCCAGCCACCGTTTGTGTTGTTGTGCATGTTTGTGTTGTAGATTTTGTTTGTTAGGTTGTGGCGGGGGATGGCATCGAAGGCTTTACTAATGTCGAGTGTGGCTAATAGTGATCTGTGTGGTGGTCTAGCTGAATTGATGCCGTCGAAAGCTCTTTGTGTAAGGTCTGTGAGAAGAGTGTTTGTGGAGTGCAGTGGCCTAAAGCCATGTTGTGTTGGAGCTAGGGGTAGGTCAGGTGTAATTAGTTGTAATACTAGGCGTTCCATGACTTTGGAGGGGGAGCAAAGGAGTGTGATGGGCGGTGCGAGGAGGGTTTCGTGGGGTCTGTGTGGGTTTGGGAAAGTGATGATGATACCATGCTTCCAAATGTCTGGTATTGTGTTGTGTGAATAGCTGTAGTTTGATATGTTAGTGAGTGCTTGTATGCCTTGTGGTCCAGGTGTCTGAGGTGTATGTTGCTTATGTTGTCTAGGCCACAGGCGGGTGAGTGCTTGAGATTGTTGATGATATGCTTTGTCTGGTGATTGGTGAAGGGTGTATAGTCAGGGTCTGTGGGGAATTGTCTCTTACGTCGGATGACACGTCGGTCGTCTTTGTGAGGTTTTAGGTGGCTGACATGTGAAAAGTGATTGATGAGAGTGTTTGCTTGTTGTTTACATGAAGGAGTAGAGTCTGTTGTTGTGATTGCAGCATGTGATTGTGTTGTGTTGCTGTTGGAAAGTGTGATGCTGTTTAGTGTTTTGTATAGTTTGTATAGTTTTGTATATACCCCATAAGTTCCTGTCCCCACTTCTTTGTAAAAGATCGCCGGGGAGGAAAGCCCTCAATCAACAGCTAGGTTTGTTCTATGTGGTTTGTAAAACCGGGTAGAAAAACTTCATAACATCTGTCCGCATGAACAATGTTAGATGGGTACAACCAGACCGCCGGGGATCATAGGGAGCCTGAAACAGGCACCAACACAGAGACGCAGTCCTGGAGAGCCACAGACACCTCCTCGCCGGGGACACAAGCCTGTGTTGAAACCATGCGTGGCCCAACACGGCTCTCGGCCGGGTTTTTCATGGTGAAACCGAGAAAAACCCGCCGGAAAGTAACCCACCCCGTTCAGAAACCAACTGAACGCACAATGGACCTGGGATCAAGCCAAGCACGACTAGCCCAGGGCCCACACAATAATCCGTGGAATTAGCCAATACACAACTAACCAGGAAACATACATAGTCCGTGGAATTAGCCAATACACAACTAAACCAGGATACACATGACACAGTAGGACATATTTATAAAATAAACAATAACACTTGTACATGTGGCAAAGCTACGAGCGGCTGGCTAGGCCTAAGCAGACGGCATACGAAATGTTGAAATATAAACAAAAACACTGGAAATATAACAACAGGAACCACCGCCAACACACCACTGTAGTAAAGACTTCCGACAAAGGGAAGACTGACTCGGGACCCAGAAAAAACTTCACTAAGTGAAGAAAAATACGCTGGGAACGTCAGAAGCACAGCTTACCTCATCAGAACGATAAAAGGCAGCATAAAATAACGCGTAATGAAAGCCGCCTGCATCACAAGCTAACTCAACTGTGAAAAGATCACATGTCCACAACAGGACCACGAGGGTACATCCGAAATAGATGCCCCAAACACACGACCCAAAATACACTGCACTGCGGGCAACCAGCCCAGGACACTCCTGCTACACATATCCTAACCTTACTCGATACATCCCGGAGTAAACAAATGAGAAAAACTCACTAGGGACGCAGCAAATGCGGAACCAGCGGAGCGTGGGGAGACACGTCCGGGCAGGTTGAGCGCAGAGCAGAGAAGGAAGAATGACGCCTGAATCAGCATCTGGTCAAAGATCCACACAAGTACATCCACGATATGATGGAAAGCTTATTGGATAGTTATTCATATTTTCTTTTTCTTTTTATTTTTTACGAAGTTTTTTCGTAGTGAGAACCCAATTCATAATGACTGAAGCCATGAGTGAGGTCGCGTGCGCTCATGATGAAGGCTCCTCAGATTTTAAATGCTCTGCGCGGTAGATTCAAACTACGGCGGATTAGTGTTTGAAGAGGATGCCTTATGTAATAGGCATGTTCGTCAATGATGGAGGGGCCACTAATAAATATAAACCAGTAAGCGACAAGAAGGGTTGCTTTATGCCGATACGTGGTTTATAAGTGTGTTAACTGTTAGTTTTTTAAAACCAATTAAGAAATTTAGGTGCTTCAGCAACAAAGCAATCGATGGAGACTGCTGGATTGACTCTACACTCCAATTTGTAAATTGTTTACAGTGTGAACTATACTGTCTTAAGTTAACGCTGTGTATTGATTAGTGAGCGTATCCGTGCTTTCCTTGTCGTAGGATGGTAGCCACTTGGATTTGAGAATGTCCACCTAGTAAAATTGAGCGAGGTCTGCAGGTTTCCAATTTCTTTCAAGTGGAAATAGGACATAGGGGGGGGGGGGGGGGGGGTTTGCAGAGTTTTTTTGTACCACTGAGTAAGTTGAGTGTGCCTCACCTGAGTAGGCCACATAGGGGTAACCCGGGCCATTTGACCCTGGAAAAACCTGAGGTGATGAATGATTCTCACATCATAAATCTATGTCTACCTGTTCCAATTCACTGTGAGGGCATCTGGGCCCCTTTCTCGTGTTATGTCATTCCGAGATATGTACGACTGGAGCTTCGTTGATTTTACAAGATGTAAACAGATCGGTTTGGTGTAAAAAATGGGAGAATTAAGTGGTTGGCTGCCTTTTGTTTGAAAGCCCATTCCGCTGAGGTAATCTTTCCCTTGGACCGAGCATCCGCCCACAGGTTGGAGACCCCTGGTAGATATGTTGCATGGATTAATATGGAATGTTTTTGGGGATAGAAAGCATATCTTTTCCCGAGAGATCCTGGAGAAACCTGGCCCGGGTGGGGACCTGTTTCCTCAAGCAAATTACAGTGGTCATGTTGTCCATTCGGCGTGCCATTGACCTGGAGGTCAATGACATTGCATGAGCTCTGGGAAAATTAGAGGGACTGTTATCTCTTGGGTATTGATGTGACACTGACTTAATGTTGTCCCTTTCCCGTGATTCTGATGACCTTCCGTTGACTGATAGTCCCATACTATCAGACTCGAGGTGTCTGTGTCCACCCATAGAGTGGGAGGTGGATCTGACCAATGTGTCACTGATCCCTTTACCTGAGGTTTTACCACAACGACAGGTGATGTAGAATTCTCTTTGGGATGAAGAGAGGGGAATTGTGAGGTGTTAAAGGGAAGGCTTTGTTGCCTGGCCGGATTAGTTCCTTCAACCTGAGGAAGCCTAGGGGTCTTGTAATTTTGAACCCAATTTAAAGGGCCTATCGGAGATTCCCAAAGTTTCCTGGTTATAGTCGTGGTATGCAATACTCTGAACAGTTTTATTTGAAGACGTTTAGCATTGGCTGTTTGTTTTATAGTCTGAAGTTGTGTATCCCAGATTAATGCTACTCATTCTGCTGATTGTGTAGGAGTGAGATTTTGATTTCTTTAAATTTACTCTGAAAACCAATTTTGTCACATGTTGCATGACTATCAAGGTTTGTTGTTGCTGCTGTTCCCCAAGCTGCCTGGCCGAACAGCCCCAAGGCCCCGAGCAAGGCCACAACCGAGCGCCCCCACAGAATCCTCCCTGCCGACCACAATAAAGCCTGGGTGACCGAAGCCACTCCATGGCGGGGAGCTGAGGAGGGTGCGGAAACGCCCGGAAAATCAAAGCCCAACCCAGGGCCCTGTGCACCTCGGCAATTATGCAGAGAAAGTTGAGGGGCAAAGGAAAAAATGTGACGCTTTGGCTTCCAATCTTGGTAGATTGGGAGGGCAATCCACGGAAGAGACGCCGTCACTTGAGATCTAGAAAATATATAAGTAAAAGGAACAGTCAGAGTAAGCTATGGGTATGGTAGAGATCGCTCAGTTCTCACTCTGATAGACCAGCCCATCACCACATGACTAGAACCCAATCCTCTCAGCATCAGCTAGGAAAGGCCCTAGAAAGCCAAGGTTTGTTCTTGGTAATGGCATGGGGAAGACCACAGAATCATCCAATTTTGAAGGTAAAACAGTATTTTTACACCGTCTTTGAGTAGAGGGAGGAGAGATTGTTTCACTATCTTGGTGAAAAATTCTGGGAGCTATGTTCAAGCTGAAAGGAATTCTGGTGAACATCGCCGCTTTGATTCTGAATGGGATAGCTAGGAACTTTTGGTACCTCTTGCTATTGGGATGTGCCAGTAGGAGTCTTCTATATCTAGAGTAATTATCCAGACCTTTGGTTGTAGAATTAGCTTTACTTGGGAAATATTTAACATCCTGAACTTCATATTGTGAATTGATTTGTTGAGGAGGAACCTGTCTATCGTAGGCTTTAGTTGTAGACTAGAGATGGACCGAATATTCGTTTCGTATTGGTATGTCCGAATATTCGCTATGTTTTTCAATATTTGTATTTGTATTCGTATTCGCATTTCCATTCATAGCTATTTGCAAATATGCGAATATGTTCACGAAACCAATAGAATATATACAAAAATGTTAAATATTAAATATTAAAGTTAACACAAACGAAAAAATAACAGTGTAGATGTGCGTTGGGGCCGCTAAAGTGGAATGAAGGAGGACTGAGCAGTGTTGCTACTTAACTGTATTTAACAGTACCAGATCAAACTAGTGAAAAGTACCAAATTATTCTAAAGTGGAATCACTGCCCGGTAAACGAACGTGTGCTGGACGCCTGGGCCTGGACATTTGAACTGTCGCAATATTGCTATTTCAGACATATCCAATGTAATAGCATGTCACTAAAATATAATACATCATATTTCCTCACTGATTTCGTATTTAGTACCAGATATGGACTATTTTATTGGAAAATGTATAAAATGTACTTGAGACAGTCAAATGTACCAAATCTGGTACTTTAGTACCAACAAAGCGGCAACACTGGGACTGAGGACTGGAAACATAGAAAATTGAATGGATTTAATTTTAATCATTAAATTTTCTATGGCTGAACTCTTACAACATATTAAACAATAATTCATACAGTTCATTTATGATATTTAAGAAATTACACATTCACATCGTCATTAACTTCTGGTAATTAATTTCATTGTAATTTAATTAAAGTTTGTTGGTGACATAAAAATAATTACCAGTTCATGAATGATGAAATAAGGATTGAAATATTCGCTATTCGTATTCGCGAATTTTACAAAAAAAAAATTGTATTCGTATTCGTATTCGCAAATAGTGAAAATTGATATTCGTTCCATCTCTATTGTAGACTGTCCCTTTTTGGGGAGAGGAACATGTGTGATAGAAAAGATGGCATGCCTTCTGGCACCTAAGTCACAACACTGTCTGTCAACATTTGGTTCATTAATGTTTTTAAACTCTAGAGATTGTTGTCCATTGTTGGACTGAGCTCTGAGGAGGGGTTAGCTTGTTTGCCAGAAACTGCCCAAACATATCCCTCTGAGGGCTTAGCAACAGAGCATGAACCTCATTCCAGGTAGTTTGGGGAATCAATCTGCATGTGAATCGAGGTGAAAAGAGAGCCAGAGTAGCAATATCTTTGGGCATATTCTTGGACAATTGGATGAGTGGATACTGTCTAGCTCTAGTTGCCTCAAAAATTGCAATCTTGGCATTACCAGTGGTCATCCGAGAATTGCCACGTGAAGTTCTTCTGATAAAATGAAGTGCAGACCTGGAGTTTTTGTTCAGGGATGAAGTGCAGACCTGGAGTTTTGTTCAGGGATGAAGTGCAGACCTGGAGTTTTGTTCAGGGATGAAGTGCAGACCTGGAGTTTTGTTCAGGGATGAAGTGCAGACCTGGAGTTTTGTTCAGGGATGAAGTGCAGACCTGGAGTTTTGTTCAGGGATGAAGTGCAGACCTGGAGTTTGTTCAGGGATAGAATCTGCTACTTGCCTCATGGCTTGTGCACGTTGTTGCTGTGTGATAAAATTTGACAGCAACCTATGGGCTCTTTTGACGAAGTCTAAAGTCTTTGTCAATCAGTGCAGGGGTAGGTGTATTAATCATGGGGTCACTAGCTGGTTTACAAACTCTTTTTTTGGAGATCTGAGATATTCCCAGAAGTCCTGGGGAATAGAGTCGGAGTTGTATACATACATAGTAGCAAATTGGTGATACTCCAATGGGAGTTTATGGGGGGGGGGGGCATCACCCCAAGAACAAGGCCAATTTCTCTGCCTCAGTCACCCATTAAGCCCATGGACCATAACTTAGAGTGGGTGCCTCTGAAATAGGAGTTTTTGTTCTCAAACATTTTTTGTGAAGCTACCTACGGACTTTGAGAGATTAGAGAGATTTAATGGCGTTATGTTCATCCGCCTTATTCACATCAGACCATGGTTTGAAGCGCTTACCCGAAGGCACTGTGGGTGTCTGTGTGTAAGTAAAGTACAGTAAACCCTCGCCAGATCGGACCTCTAGAAGTCGGAAACCCGTGCTAGTCGGACTGGCTACGGCCTCTCGGACATGCACTTCCGTATTTCGGATATTTCCGTCATCGTTCCGACAGTTTCTGACGTTGTCGGACTTTATATAAGTATTCGGAAAATGTCCGTCATAACCGTCCTCTGATATCTCGAATATTTCCGAAATGTGTCGTAACGGTATCCGACAAAGGATGACGTGTCGGATGACGACCTCACATCACCGGACAATAAGGGTGAATATCCGAGAAACAGAAGGGAGGTCCGACGCCATCTTACATCCGGGGACCGAGCGTGGGAGGCTGGGAGCGTCAGTCCGCACCAAGCTCTGTTGTGTTACACATCGACGCGTGCCATTTATTTTGTTCACCATGCCTCCCAAGGATAAGCCTAAGCGTAAGGTGACTTCTGTATCACTAGAAACAAAGCTACAGATGTAAAACTTTCTGGACAGTGGGATGAAAGCCAAGCAACTTCAGGAGAAGTATAGCTTAGGCAGATCGACAATCTAAGACTTCATCCGAGACAAGGAAAAAGTCCGGCATCATGGCACAGCTGTGCTTCATGGTCCTTCTACCGCCAAGATATTTCGCAAGGCCATGCTAGCCTATCAAGACATCGACGACGCAGTGCTGAAGTGGTATAGACAACATCGTGCTGAGGGCGTACCAGTGAGAGGCATCGAGATACAACATGCAGCAGAACGCTTCGGACAGCATCTTCATCACCCAAACTTCAAGGCTAGCGAGGGGTGGTTGTGGAGGTTCTGAAACCGCCATGGCCTCATAAACAGGACTATTTGTGGTGAAATTTTAAGCGCCGATACTTCGGCCATAGAACCCTTCACTGAACGCTTCCACGCCCTTATAACCGAGGAACACCTTCAACATTGGCAACTCTATAACGGTGACGAGACTGGCTTGTATTGGCGTTCTCTACCCTCCAACACACAGGCCCACCGAGAAATCACGTCCACACCTGGCCACAAAACTGTCAAGGAGCGCATTTCAGTGCTTTGTTGTGCTAATGCCGACGCAAGCTACCGTGTGACCCCTACAATCGTCGGAAAATCTCAGAAGCCGAGAGTAATTAAGGACCTCATCATTAACAAGCAACTCCCAGTCGACTATTATGGATCAAAGAAAGCTTGGTTTAACCAGGTAATCACTGAGGATTTCTTTCACAAGAGATTTGTACCCGACGTTCGCTCGTTCCAGAATCGAGTGTATGGTGTACCCTATGACGAAGCGGTTGCCATCTTGTTGCTCGACAACGCACCTGCCCACCCTTGTACCACGAAACTGGAGAGTGCCAACGGCAAAATTAAGACCATGTTCCTGCCTCCTAATACCACAAGTGTTATTCAGCCTATGGACCAAGGAATAATTGAAGCTTGCAAAAGGCGTTACAAGAGGAAGTTCCTGGAGCAATGCCTTGTCATCATAGAAGATGGGATGGACGAAGAGGGTTATGTGGATACACGCGGGAAGAAATCTCTACAAAAACTGAAGCAGTATACCCTGAAAGACTGCATCTACAATTGGGCAGAGGTGTGGCGAGAAGTTTCTTTCAACACACTGAGGAATGGGTGGACCAAGGTCTTAAATATCCCGAAGGTGCAAGATCCGGGTTTTGAAGGGTTTGGGGCAGCTGACTTCAGGAACCTCTTGAACCAGGGTAACCAGGGTGACCTCCCCGAAGAAGAAGTTGACGACTGGCTGCAAGAGGACAGAGACCTACCTGGACACGAGCATAAGACTGACGAACAAATTGCAGCCGAGGTGTTAGGGGTAGCCGAGGAAGAGACCCAGGATGAGTCGGACGAAGAGACAGAGGGGGCCAAGATATCAGTCTCGCATGCCCTAGACTCCTTTGACACCATTCTTCAGTTTCTGACTCAAGTAGATGACCCAAAGTTGCAGTCCCTATATAAACCACTGTGTAATGGTCGATTCCATATACAGAGGGCACACCTTAATCGGAAAAAACAACAGAAAATCAGCTCCTTCTTTGTACCCTCTGCTCCTCCCAGAGTTCGTACTTCGTCTGCTACCAGTGGGGTGTCGCTTGCTAGCACCACCTCCCTCCACAGTGTAGCTTCAGTTGCCAGCACCTCCTCTCTCCCAAGTGTTTCCTCAGTTGCTAGCACCTCGTGGAGCACTGTAGACACTGTGCCACTCTCAGACTTGGACATGGATTTGGATGAATTAATGAGTAGCACGCCGGTGCCCATGGATATACCTGAACCTGACATTGTTTGTGAGGTGGAGAAGGACAGTGTGGGTAAGGGTTCCATGACAGGCAAGGGATATGGTCCTAAGAGTGGGGGTGTGAAGAACAGTGAGGTGGAGAAGAACAGTGCGATGGACATTGAGGTGGAGAAGAACAGTGAGGTGAAGAAGGACAGTGAGAAGGGGAGTGAGGTGGTCAAGGACAGTGAGGTGGAGAAGAACAGTGAGATGGAGAAGAACAGTGAGGTGGAGAAGGACAGTGGGGTTGAGAAGGACAGTGAGGTGGAGAAGGACAGTGGGGTGGAGAAGGGCAGTGAGGTGGAGAAGGGCAGTGGGGTGGAGAAGGACAGTGAGGTGAAGGACAGTGAGGTGGAGAAGGACAGTGGGGTGGAGAAGGACAGTGAGGTGGAGAAGGACAGTGAGGTGGAGAAGGACAGTGAGATGGAGGTGGGGGGTGAAAAGGGGATGCTGCAGTAATTAATGCAGTGTTGGGGAGGGAGGATATCAAGACTACAGACAAGAGCTATGAAGGGGTAAGTGTAATATAGCCTACTGTACAATACATATTGTAAAACTAAAATACATGTACTGTGTTTTCTATTACAGATTATAGGGTTCGAATAGGGTTGTCTTCGTTTTCTAGGTTGATGCGGACTTCTCTCTTGAGGTCGGATTTTTTCCGTAGTCTCCGAGTTCATTGTTGCCTCGGACGTACATTGGTTAGGTCGGATTTTATCCTCTGTTAGGTCGGACACAAGCCGGACTCCGGACATCTCGGATTTTCGGTCATCTCGGACTGGGTCTCCCCCCAATTAGTCCGAGATAGCGAGGGTTTACTGTACTTAGCTTCCAGAGATGGGAAGGGTTTTATGATTACGTCCAGCAATCGGCCTTGTGCCTCTTTTGTATGTAGATGCCTAAGCTCGACCGTTTTAATAATCCACTCATTTGGTATTGGCACCAAGTCTGAATGACCTGTGTCAGCATTAGTAGGTGCTATCCTGGTAATTGTTTCCAGTATCGAGATTCACCAATTAGTAGGGGGGGGAGGCTTCTTGAACATTTCATGAGCAGGTTGTTTAGGCTGGACAGGTAAATGAGACAGTGGAACTGTGTCTGGTATGGCATGTTGTAACATGCGTGGAGCAAGAGTCCTACTTGGAGATTTCGGATAGCTTTATCTAAAGACGTAAATTTCTGTTCCATTTTATCTGTCAACTAATGCATAGATTTAAGAAAATACCTGAAGTTCACCAAACAAGCCACCAGGCGGGCTCTGAGTAGGGACTATATCAGGAAACTCTTCTTCACTTTGTTCTAATGGAGAACCATGGTACTGTACTCATTCTCACTCCAACCCTCCTCAGTATGGTTACTGGTTTCCAAATCCTAACACCCTACCATAGCATTGCTTATGACCAAAGGTTCTGGGGTATCTTTAGGAAGCACTTTTTTCCCGTATTGCCCCAACCGTACTGTAACCAAAATGTCTGGAGTTGCCAGAGAAGGATCTAAACGAACAGGTAAGTCCGTAGAAGGCTGAACAGGTGATTAGTGTAGTATGGGTTTATGTACTTAAGTTTCCATATTCACCTGAATCAGTTTAGGGTGAATTAATGTGGGTGGAGCAAGCAACTGGGTTTAATAAGATTGCTGTTCAATAGTATCAGCTAACTGTACTAGGGAAAGTGGAGGGGGACTGACACCCTCATAACTTGGATCAGTCAAGGAAGTAGATGAGACAGGTAATTTATGTATTTTGATGTAACAGGGTTAGCTGGGTGACTGACCACATTAGACAATGTCAACAGTCTGGGTATATGTGGTGTAGAATGCAGGATTTTGAAATCATGACTGCGAGTCGAGTCGGGGAAGTTTGGTACTTAGCAGGTCGTCTTTTAGTTTGACATTTGCTCACTTTCTTCTGTTTATTTACTGGAAGACTTCGAGCTGGTCGACCTGTAGAGTTGTAATAGAGTTTGGTAATAGAGTTGTTAACATGTGGGATGCACTGCCCAGAACAGTAATTAGCTCAGAAACAGTTGAAAGCTTTAAGCATAAGTTGGATTCCCATATGGGTGATATGGGCTGGGTGTGAATGGAAGCTGCTTAATGTGGGCCGCATGGCCATATGCAGTTTCCCGCGATCTTATGACCTTATGTTGTTATGTAATTGGGGTTGGGTGTGACAGAGATCTGCCTTGTGTGGGCCGATCGGCTTTTTGCAGACTCCCGTTTTCTTATGTTCTTATGTCTTTTCCTGCTAGATCCAACATAACAACTGGGGTTGGGTGTGACAGAGATCTGCCTTGTGTGGGCCGATCGGCTTTTTCCAAATTCCCGTTTTCTTATGTTGTTGTTGTTGTTGTTGTTCCCTAAGCTGCCTGGCCGAACAGCCCCGAGTCCCTGAGAAAGGCCATGGCCACGATCGGGCTTTCCCACAGAGCTCTCATTGAGTGTAGATTGTGTTGTTGGCGTAAGTGGTTGTGTGAAATGCAGTCTTCTATGATGTGTTTAATGGTATGGGGTGCTGTGTTACATCCCGGGCAGGCGTCGACAACGGAGTCATCCAGTCTCTGGATCTCGTTTTCTTATGTTCTTATGTTCTATGTCTTTTCCTGCTAGATCCAGACATTTTCTTGTCAGGAGATGGGGAGGAGCTAGGGGTTATAGAAAAGGATATTTCTAAAAGCTTACATACTTTACCTCCATAATACCTGGAGGTTTAGTTTAAAGTACCTGAAATGTAAGACTTTACCGAACCCCACACAGATAATAACACTGTTATATCAACGGCAAAACAAAAATAAAGGACAAAATAACAAAGCCTAGGGTGGAGGGTCAGTTATATGAAGACACAGTGGGTATGTGTGAAATTATGAATGATACATTAACATCCGTGTTTATGGAGGAGGATGACTATGTAGAACCTGTGGTGGAATTGAACGAGATACAGGGACTAGAGTCGATAGATGTCAACCAGGATGAACTAAAATCATTGTTGGAAGAATTGGACGTGAGAAAATCTATGGGCCCAGATAACATTGCTGGATGGGTATTAACCTCTGAAGTGCGCATGGGGGGTATGAGACACCTCTGCCTGTGCGCATGTATTTGAGCTGTTTCCATCACTAAAATATTTATTTTACCATAAATAGCATTAATACTTCTCCATATGCACCTATTATAGGTTGATTATAAAGGTATTAACCTGTTACAACAATAAAACAAGTGGAAACAGCGTTTGGATGGTCAAAATCGGCGATACAGGCCGGGAGTTACATAATGTATGGCTGAGGCAACCTCCTTTCCCGCCACTTTTCCCCAAGTCTGGAGAGACACTGTCGATTGATACTCTCTCTCTCTCTCTTGCACTCGCTTGCTAACAGTGATGACAATGCCCTGCTTGCAACTCGCTAATGTTAGCACGAAAATATACCACAGAATAAGGGAATAACAGGGAAAATAGGTGATAACTGAAGGAGGGGAGGAAAGTGGGGAAGGAGGGGAGGTAGAGGAGTGATATTTTGCATGGCCCAGGGAAAAAAAAAAAAAAAATTGGTGTTTTAAATTGATTTTTTTTTCCCCTGACTCTTAAGAGTCTTCCCGCAGTCCGCCGGGGGAACTCTTAAGAGTCTTCCCGCAGTTCCCAGGTTAACAGAATGTTCTGAACAACTAGTGAGACCTATTTTTAATATTGTTCAACACTCATTAAACAAGGGGGAACTTCCCTTAGAATGGAAACAAGCAAATATAACTCCAATATATAAAAGTGGAAATAAAGAAGACCCGCTAAATTATCGACCGGTATCCTTGACGAGTGTTATATGCAAGCTTTGTGAAAAGATTATTAGAAAAAAATGGGTGGGTATGTTGGAGGAGAGGGAAATAATTTCAAGCAAGCAGTTCGGGTTCAGAAAAGGTCATTCGTGTACCACAAATTTGTTGAGTTACTACGACAGGGTAATTGACATTGTACAAGGTGGGTAGTTTGTATTTACTTAGATTTCAAGAAGGCATTTGATAAGGTGCCTCATAAGAGATTGTTGTGGAAGCTCAGGACTGTGGGGCAGGTTGAGGGAGTATTATTAAAGTGGATGGAAAACTATTTAATTGGGAGGGAAATGCGAACAGTAATAAAAGGAAAGTTCTCCTCGTGGAAAAAGGTAAAAAGCGGAGTGCCTCAAGGATCGGTGTTGGCCCCAATCATGTTTTTGGTTTTCATCAACGACCTTCATTGGGAATAGGCTCATATATATCTATGTTTGCTGATGATGCAAAATTAATGAAGCATATTACAAGTAGGAGTAGTTGTGAAAAATTACAGAGAGACCTAGATAAATTATATGAGTGGAGTCAAACTTGGAAAATGGAATTCAACATGAGTAAGTGTCATGTTCTTGAGATGGGAAAAAGTAAATATAGACCTTCTTGGGAATATAAAATAGGAGATGAAATAATTAGTCAAGCTGGGAAAGAAAAAGACCTAGGGGTAGTTGTTGTTTTTGTTGTTGTTCCCCAAGCTGCCTGGCCGAACAGCCCCAAGGCCCCGAGCAATTCTAAGGCCATAACCGAGTGCCCCCACAGAACCCTCCCCGCCGACCACAATAAAGCCTGGATGACCGAAGCCACTCCATGGCGGGGGGCTGAGGAGGGTGCGGAAACGCCCGGGAAACCAAAGCCCCACCCAGGGCCCTGTGCCCCTCAGCAATTATGAAGAGAAAGTTGAGGGGCAAGGGAAAAATGTGACGCTTTGGCTTCCAATCTTGGTAGATTGGAAGGTCAATCCACGGAAGAGACGCCGTCACTTGAGATCTATAAAATATATAAGTTAAAGGAAAAGTCAGAGTAAGCTATGGGTATGGCAGAGATTGCTTAGCTCTCACTCTGATAGACCAGCCCATCACCACATGACTAGAACCCAATCCTCTCAGCATCAGCTAGGAAAGGCCCTAGAAAGCCACCTTTGGCGGGGGGATAGCTCCCCTATTTCAACCCCTTTCGGGGTTGGGCACCCGCCCAACTACCTAGGGGTAGTTATGGCAGATAGCTTGTCACCTGAACAGCATATAAATAAAATAACTGGTGAAACCTATACAGTGTTGACTAACATGAGAATAGCTCTGAATTATTTAGATGAAGAGATGTTAGCAAAAATAATAGGGACAATAATACAACCAAGACTGGAGTATGCAGCAGTGGTGTGGTCTCCACACCTTATAAAACATACTAAAAAAATGGATAGAGTTCAGAGAGTTGCCACTAAGATGATAGCTAGCCTTAGAGACCTGCCATATGAGGAGATATTGGAGAGGCTAAAGCTGCCAACGCTGAGGGAGAGGAGAGAGAGAGGTGACATGATCATGATGTTTAAGTGTGTGAAAGGTTTTGAGAAGATCGATAAGGGAGGTTATGTGGTGAGGGACGAGGGAAGAACCAGGGGTCATGAGTGTAAGTTGAGGAAAGTTGTATGTAAGTCTGATGTAAGAAAGTTCAGCTTCCTGTATAGAAGCATTGATTGTTGGAATAAGTTGGATGGGGAGGTGGTGGGAGCAAGAAATATCCAAACTTTTAAAGCAAAATTGGATAAATGTAGAGAGAGAGACAGGACAACACGAGCTTAGGCTCAAATCCTGTATACTACAATTAGGTGAGTACTTGTTTGCCTGTGACCGAGGGTATAAATGGTTTTTGGGTCATGGTTATTAACAAAAATATGATTAGTGACTTGGTCACTTAGCCGGTGAACCGGAAAACGTTTAGTGTTTTGTAAAAAATGAACTCGCCTCAAATTATAGGGTTTTTAGCCGAGCGAGGGGAACAACAGGTGAGAGGACGGTAAGGTCCACCACAGTTCCCAACCTGGAACACTGTTCGGATCCTCTCGTGGTTATCACTTGGCCAGAAGAGATCGTTCTAATCGTTGAAAAGATTCTTCTGTGGTAAAGCAGTAGCTCGCCTGAGCCTGTGAAAAATACCAAGGAGTAAATGTTGCATAGTGGGAATAATACCGGAATTATTAGGCCTAATTAAATTTGGCAAAAATAGGAACTATCCTTGTATCGTTTATTTTTAATAAACTATGGTTGCCGCTTATGTAAGAAATTGCCTAGTGAATTCTTACCCGGTATCACTGGATATAATTACTTGTTTTTTGTTTTTTGCTTTTTTCCAGGTATAGCCTAGTCTTAGGCTAAGACTAATATATTTGTATATTTGGCAACATGGAGGCTAAGTGTAACTGGTCAACTTAAGCTCTCGTATTTAAAGTAATTCTGATAGTAGTGTTAATGACTGGTACCCGGGCCTGTCTCTAATATGGTATGACAAAGCCTAGGGTAACCGGCAAAATTAATATTTGTCTTCATTATTGCTTGTCCTATTATAGTATGACAACGCCTAGAGTATCCGACAAAATAATATCTGCCTTAATTGTATGACATCTTTATTATAGTATGACCAAATCTAGAGTACCCGGCAATAATTTCCATTTGATTCCATTATTGGAAACCTTGGCCAAAATTAAGGTCTAGCCTTGTATTGTTTACTTTAAATAAACCAACTAGATAGAAGTACTTATTAAAGCTCTCGTATCTATCGTAACTCTGACATTTATGTTAGTTACTGGTACCTGGGTATGACCTCTTTATTATAGTATGACCAAACCTAGAGTACCCGGCAATAAATTCCATTTGATTCCATTATTGGCATCCTGGTTTGTCTTTATTAAAGTATGACAAAGTTTAGGGTCTATCTATCTATCTATATGCTCAGGCCCAATCCCCATTTTGGGGGTAGCCGACTCAAGACAGAGCAAGAACAGGGAAAACACAAAAACAACATAAAATAACAAATAAACACAGATAAAAAGCACAAACTCACACACATCCAGGTCACCCAGGAGAAGACCCAGAGACCAGGGTCACCAAGGTCGCTCCAGCACTCCCCCGGTCCCCGACCACCCGGAGAGGTTCCGATCTCGGCAGGCAGACATGCAGCGGAGCCAAAGCCACAAGCCCTCCCACCACACTTCCAGGCGCACCCTTCATATTAATCGTCTCCCCGGGCCAGGCGCCTGATGGACTATTATCTAGTCCAACTTGCGCCCGACCCCTTACTCCAAATGACCACGTGTTCACTCAACTATTCACAAGCATTCTCCATTCACTCCTGTCCACCACCACTTCCCCTGCCTGATCTATAGTCATTCCTCTATCATCCAAAGCCTTTCTTACACAGTCTCTCCATCTCAATGGGGGTCTTCCTGCCCTTCTATCTCCCCTTGTACCTGACTCACATATTCTCTTTGTAAGCCTTTCATCTCCCATTCGTTCAACATGACCATACCAGCTCAGCACCCTTCTGTCCACTCTGGCTGACAAATGTTCCTGCTGCCCCACTCTCCTACGTATCTCTTCATTCCTCAATCTGTCTCTACGAGTAACTCCACACATACTCCTCAAGCAGCTCATCTCCATCACATCCAGCCCTCTTTTCTCCTTTTTCTTCAGAGCCCATGTCTCAGCCCCATACATCACTGTTGGCACAACAATTCCTTGATACAGTGCACTTTTTACTTTCACTCCGAGATTTCTCGTCTTCCACATACTTCCCATTGCTCCGAAAACCTTCCTTCCTTCACACACTCTCTGTTTTACCTCCACTTCCATACCTCCACTCCTGCTTATCGTTCCTCCTAGATATTTAAAACACTCTACTTGTTCCAATATTTCGCCATCCAGCCTCACATCTAGATTCACCCTATGCTCTCCCCTATTACACACCATTACTTTACTTTTATTGACGTTCACCTTCAGTTTCCTCCTTCCACAAACCGCACCAAACTCTTTGACTACCCGCTGCAGTTTCTCATCAGAATCCGCCACCAATGCTGTGTCATCAGCGAACAGCAACTGATTCAACTCCCAATCTCTACCATTCTTTCCTACTAAACCCAATCCTCTTCCCATAGTTCTTGCTTTCACCTTCCTCACCACACCATCCATAAACATATTAAACAGCCATGGTGACATTACACAACCCTGTCGCAAACCTACCTTTACCTCAAACCATTCACTCAACTCACCATTTCCTACTCTCACACATGCTCTGCTCCCTTCATAAAAACTCTTAACTGCTTCTAACAAATTTCCTCCTATTTCATAAATCCTTAACACCTTCCACATTGATTCACGGTCCACACAATCATACGCTTTTTCCAAGTCCATAAAAGCCCAAAATATCTCCTTATGCTTCTCTAAATACTTCTCGCATAACTGTCTTACTGCAAACATCTGATCCACGCACCCTCTTCCCCTCCTAAAACCGCACTGTTCTTCTCCTATTGCAACTTCCGTACACTTTATTATCCTCTCTATCAACACCCTGCCATACAGCTTTCCAACCACTGACAATAAACTAATACCTCTATAACTTGAACACTCCTGCCGATCTCCCTTCCCCTTGTACAATGGCACAATACATGTACTCTTCCAGTCTATTGGTACCATTGACACAGCAAAGCACACATTGAAAAGTCTCACCAACCAATCTATTATCACATCTCCACCCTTCTTTATACACTCCACAACAATACCATCCAACCCTTCTGCTTTTCCCGCTCTCATTTGTTTCACTGCTTCTTTCACCTCATTTTCCTCAATCCTTTCATTCATTCCCTGCCACCTGGGTGGCCTGGGTAACCTATCTCCATCCACCTCTGCTTCAATCACTGCTTCTCTTCCATCTCTTGTATTTAACAAAGATTCAAAATACTCGGCATATCTTTTCCTCACTTCAACTGGTTCCACTAGTAATTCTCCATTTTCATCTTTCACTGACTCTTCCCTCTTTTGTCCTCCTTTCCTTACTTTATTTACCTCCTTCCAGAACATCTTCTTTCGTTCTTCAAAATTCTCACTCAGCCTTTGACCCCACCTTTCGTTTGCATCTTTTTTCGCTTCTCTAATTTTCCGTTTTGCCTCTCTCCTTTTCTCCTTGTACTTCTCCCATACCTCAACCTGAATGTTTTGAAGTAGGTAATAGGCTACAATGACAATGGTAAACTTTTGAAGTGATTTCATGAACATGTGAGCTGATATGTGTGCACCATTGTGTCATTTGGGTGGCCTAATGCCTCAATGTTTTCGTGAGGCCACAGGTTCATAGGGGTAAAGTCCGATAATCCGAAAAATCCACTAGAACGAGGGCCGGTCCGCTGCCCTTCGGATTAACGGAAGTTTACTGTACTTGCACGAATGAAGCAAAGACAAAGCTTTGTCAAGTGACCAAGTAGGCATGAGCTTGAAACATGCCCTCATGAACCCCTTCTCCTCCGCCTGCGGTATCGATAGACCTGTTAGGTCATAAAAAGGGGTTCTAATAGCAGACAGATGATTCTTCAGTGTAACTACAGAAAGGCGTTTTTGTTCAAACAAATAGTCCAAGTACTTGAAAACCAAAGCTACTGATGCGTCAGTTTGCGCTGTTTCTACTATCCAGGTTGTGAACGACTTCCAATGCGATTGATATTGTCTCCTGGTAGACATAGTACAGTAAACTTCCGTTAATCCGAAGGGCAGCGGACCGGCTCTCGTTCGGATTAGTGGATTTTTCGGATTATCGGACTTTACCCCTATGAACCTGTGTATGACGAAAACATTGAGACATTAGGCCACCCAAATGACACAATGGTGCACACACACATATCATATGTTCATGAAATCACTTCAAAAGTTTACCATTGTCATTGTAGCCTATTAACTACTTCAAAACATTCAGATTAATGGTCAAAGGAATCTGCTGATATAAACGTCTTCTTCTTCTTCCGTCTACTAGCGAGTTTGTCTTGCTCTTGAAGATCAGATGTGGTTCGGGAAGTAATGCCTTAACAACGGCACTTCCCTGAGAGGTTCTTGTAATTTTCCTTTTGTGATTTTCCTTTTGTGACGTGCTCTGTTATATTATATTGTATTGAAAGCACCCTTGGGATGCTCCGATCACTGAACTATAAATAGTAGCGTATCGGAACATCCAAAGGTGCGTTTTCAAGCTCAAGACTAATACGTCCAAAGGTGCATTTTTCAAGCTCAAGACTGAATGCGCTTGCAGAAAATGCGGTGCAAGCCAGTAGCGCATCGGAGCGTCCCAAGGATGCGTTCAAGAGCAAAACAAACTCTCTAGCAGACGATGTGGAAGAAGAAGAAGACGAAGGTGTTTACGATTATATCAGTAGCTTCCTTTGACCATTAATCTGAATGTATTGAAGTAGATAATAGGCTACAATGACAATGGTAAACTTTTAAAGTGAATTCATGAACATGATATGTGTGTGCTCCATTATGTGTCATTTGAGTGGCCTAATGCCTCAAAAAGGGGACTTTGGGACTTCTTGAAAGGTGCGTTTTGAAGCTCAAGACTGAATGCGCTTGCAGAAAATGCGGTGCATGCCAGTAGCATTGGAGCGTCCCAAGGATGCGTTCAAGAGCAAAACAAACTCTCTAGCAGACGATGTGGAAGAAGAAGAAGACGAAGGTGTTTACGATTATATCAGTAGCTTCCTTTGACCATTAATCTGAATGTATTGAAGTAGATAATAGGCTACAATGACAATGGTAAACTTTTAAAGTGAATTCATGAACATATGATATGTGTGTGCTCCATTATGTGTCATTTGAGTGGCCTAATGCCTCAAAAAGGGGACTTTGGGACTTCTTGAAAGGTGCGTTTTGAAGCTCAAGACTGAATGCGCTTGCAGAAAATGCGGTGCAAGCCAGTAGCGCATTGGAGCGTCCCAAGGATGCGTTCAAGAGCAAAACAAACTCTCTAGCAGACGATGTGGAAGAAGAAGAAGACGAAAGTTTTACGATTATATCAGTAGCTTCCTTTGACCATTAATCTGAATGTTTTGAAGTAGATAATAGGCTACAATGACAATGGTAAACTTTTAAAGTGAATTCATGAACATATGATATGTGTGTGCTCCATTATGTGTCATTTGAGTGGCCTAATGCCTCAAAAAGGGGACTTTGGGACTTCTTGAAATTCGGACCATCGGGTGAATTCGGATTTGGCCTCAAATTGAAAAATTCGGACTATTGGGAGATTCGAATCATCGGTCGTCGGATTAACGGACTTTTACTGTATACTGATTAAGGAATTTATTAGTAATACTCTCTCCATACAGAGTTAACCATTTGGCCTTCTGAATGTCCAAAAGGCAAAAGTCAGCGAGGTCTCTAGGTTGCCAATTGTCTCCAAGTGGAAGTACGAGATCGGGAGCGACACCGGGTTCTCGCACCATATTTTCAACTGGTGGTACCACACCTGATACGGCCATAGAGGCGCGATCATCGAGACTAAGCTCCGGTAACCCCGTAGTTTGTGAACTACCTGACACATGAGTGAAGCTTCGGGAGGCAGAAAAAGATAGATGGAATTCCACTTGTTCCAGTCCTCCAACTAAACGTCTGGACCCCCCGCCGAAGTCATTCCTCGGCTGGTTAGGTAGAGAGGAAGCCTGTATTTACCTAATTGTATTTACCTAATTGTAGTTTACAGGAGTTGAGCTAAGCTCGTGTTGTCCCGTCTCTTAGTCTACTTTTTATCCAATTTTTTCTTGAAAATATGGATATTCCTTGCCCCTACCACCTCCTCCTCCAGCCCATTCCATTTGTCAATACATCTATAGGGGAAGCTAAACTTCCTGATATCGTTCTTGCAGGTAGGTCTTTTTACTTTGTAGCTGTGGCCTCTAGTTATTCCTGTATCCATAATTAATATATCCTCCCTATCCAGCCTCTCCAGCCCCCGGGTGCATTTGTACATCATTATCATGTTTCCCCTCTCTCTCTCCTCTCTTTTAGACTCGGTAGATTTAATTTGTCTAGCCTCCCTTCATATGGCAGTTCTCTGAGACTTGGAAGCAATCTAGTAACTGCTCTCTGGATTCTTTCTAACTTGTGAATATGCTTCTTTAGATGCGGGGACCACACCACTGCTGCATACTCCAATCTTGGTCTAATCATACTCTTCATAATTTTCGCTACCATGGTCTCATCCAAGTAGTTCAGAGCAACTTTCATATTCCCGGCCATTGCATACATTCCGCTAAAGAGCTTGTTAATATGTTTCTCTGGCGACAAATTATCTTGTATAATCAACCCTAAATTCTTTTCTTTTTCGGCCTTACTAATTATATTATCTCCCATCCTGTACTCCCAATTTGGTCTATTCACACTTCTTCCCATATTTAACACATGGCATTTACTTATATTAAATTTCATTTTCCACTTGGTGCTCCATTCGTATATTTTATCTAAATCCCCTTGCAGCTCCTCACAACTACTTTTATTTGTTATTTGTCTCATAATTTTTACGTCATCTGCAAACATTGACATGTAGGAGTTTATGCCTATCGGCAGGTCATTCACGTACATAAGGAACATGAGAGGTGCCAACACAGATCCCTGCGGCACACCACTCTCAACTTTCCGCCACGATGAGTAAGTTCCTCTGATGTTGGTCCTCATTTCCCTATCTGTTAAATAGCTCTCCATCCATTTCAGCAAACTCCCCCTGACACATCCTAGCGTCTCAAGCTTAGATAACAATCTCTTATGTGGTACCTTATCGAATGCTTTGGAAAGGTCTAAGTAGACGCAGTCCACCCATCCGCCTCTTTCTTGGAGTACATCTATCACCCTACAGTAATAACATAGCAAACTGGTAACACAAGATGTCCCTTCTCTGAATCCAAATTGCTTTGGGGTTATTATCTTCTTTCTCTCTAACATTTTCATCCATCTCTTCCTAATTAGCTTTTCACAAATCTTGCATACAATACTAGTAAGTGAAACTGGTCTATAGTTTAGAGGATCCTCAGGGTTTCCATTCTTGTATATCGGAATGATATTAGCTCTTTTCCATTCAACAGGAACCTGTCCTTTATCTAAGGAAGCTTGAATTATGTCCCTCACTGGCTCCACTAATTGCTCTGCACACTCCTTTAAAACCCAGCAGACACTTCATCCGGTCCCATAGCTTTCCTTACTTCAAGTCCTCTCATCGCAGATAACAGCTCATCTCTAGTTATTTCAATCTTACTAAGACCACTCTCCAGTACTCCCGCCTGTGGTTCGTCAAAACCTTCCTCTCTAGTAAAAACTGACCCCAATTTGTTATTCATTACCTCGCACATGTCCGATACATTTTCATACGTCCTAGCATCAACTCTTAATTTAGTAATTTGTTTCTTTACCTTCAACTTACTGTTTATATATTTATAAAATAATCTAGGGTCACTTTCACATTTATTTACTATGTTCTTCTCATAGTTCATTTTAACTTGCCTAATTATGTTAACATATCTATTCCTCTCCTGTTTATATTTATTCCGATTACTCTCAGTGTTCCTTCTTCTTAATCTAGCCCAAGCTGCATCACGCCTACCCAAAGCTCTTTTGCATTTCAAATTAAACCAATCTTTCTGCTTAGTAAAATTTCCAGTTTTATATCTTGGGACAAACAGATTGGTTCCTACTCTATAAATTTCGAGGAATCTACTATATTTACCTTGTACGTCCTTTTCCTTCAAAATAAGATCCCAATCTACTCCCTCTAAATATCTTTTCAAGGATACATAATCAGCTTTACTATAATTTAATCTGTCATTTATGTAGCTATTGTCTAATCTATTGGCATTACTCGAGGTCAACTTCCATTTTAGTAATAGGTGATCACTTTTACCTACAGGACATAGAGGGCGGGTGCCCAACCCCGAAAAGGGTTGAAATAGGGGAGCTATCCCCCCGCCAAAGGCGGCTTTCTAGGGCCTTTCCTAGCTGATGCTGAGAGGATTGGGTTCTAGTCATGTGGTGATGGGCTGGTCTATCAGAGTGAGAACTGAGCAATCTCTGCCATATCCATAGCTTACTCTGACTGTTCCTTTTACTTATATATTTTCTAGATCTCAAGTGACGGCGTCTCTAACGTGGATTGACCTCCCAATCTACCAAGATTGGAAGCCAAAGCGTCACATTTTTCCCTTGCCCCTCAACTTTCTCTTCATAATTGCTGAGGGACACAGGGCCCTGGGTGGGGCTTTGGTTTCCCGGGCGTTTCCGCACCCTCCTCAGCTCCCCGCCATGGAGTGGCTTCGGTCACCCAGGCTTTATTGTGGTCGGCGGGGAGGGTTCTGTTGGGGCGCTCGGTTATGGCCTTGGCCTTGCTCGGGGCCTTGGGGCTGTTCGGCCAGGCAGCTTGGGGAACAACAACAACAACAACAACCTACAGGACATAGATAGTTTATCTCACTAATTTCGTGAGGATCTTTTGTAAAAATCAGATCGAGTTTAGAAGGTTCGTTATTACCCCTCATTCTTGTATTTTCCCTCACAAGTTGTGCAAGTACATTTTCCGTAACCAGCTCCACTAGCCGACTTCCCCAAGATCTCTGATTTGGCCCTGCATCTCCCGATTCCCAATCAACCTCACTACAGTTAAAATCTCCTACCAAGATCAATCGATTCTTCCTTAAAAGCAATCTTCTCAACGACTGAATCATATCCTCGACCATCTCCTCAAACTCCAACTCCCTCCATGCTCTGGTCTTTGGTGGCATGTAAGCTACTGCTATGTCTAGCTTTTTTCCTTCTATATCATTGAGTTCAACTGCCATTATTTCTGCCTTGTCATTATTTAACTCCACTTGCTTTGCTGTCATAGGGTTCTTAACTAATACTGCCACTCCACCTCCCCTTTTTCCCTTTCTATCATATCTCCATATATTATATCCTTCACTAAACACTATATTGCTGTCAAAGTCCTGGTTCAGCTTTGTCTCCGTCAAACAGACTATCTGTGGTTGATCCTTTCTTAATATATCATCCAATTCTACCTTTTTACTGTTTATTCCATCTATATTAGTGTAGTAGCACAGTATATTGGAATCCTCCTCCTTGTTTCTCTTCCCTCCTTGCCTCCTATTAGGTTCACCTCCTCCTCCATCCCTTCCCTGACCTACCTCCACATTCCCTGCTAGTTCTATTCTCCTCCCCCCCCCTCCACAATCTCCCGCCCCTCCCTCACCATCTCTCCGTCCTCGGTCTGATCCACTACCTGACTCACCATCTCCATCCCCTGCTCCTCCCTCACCATCTCTCTGTCTTCGGTTTGATCCACTACCTGACTCACTGTCTCTATCTCCTGCTCCTCCCTCACTATCTCCTTGTCCCCGATTTGATCCACTACCTGACTCACTGTCTCCTTGTTCATTTCTCCTCGTATTTTCCGTTCTTTCTGACTCTGAGTGTACCACTTCTTTAGTTTCCCTTCCTTTACTCTCCAAAAAAAATCCTTTTCTCCTCATCTGACAATTTTTGATTTTCATCGTCAGCCCTTCCTTGTGGGTCTCCTCGGACGCGAATAGATCCACTTGTGGACGGTATGGTTCTGCAATCATCTTGTTGAAGATGTTTTGCTTGATTGTCCATTCTACTTTGGTGCTCTGTTGCCGGGACAGAGCGTGGGAGGCCTGGGAGGCATTATGCATGAAGATGAATGTTCAGCTCTTCTGCCAAAACAAAATTCTCTTCTGACAAGTCTAGCAACTTCCGAGACCTCGTTGACCCTTGCTTTTGAATGCAGTGCACCGCATTCAAATTGTCCATTCGAAAAGCTACTGATTTCCCCCGCAAGGAGGAGTCGTGAGTTTGAAGGAAAAACAAAGGGACTAAGAACTCTTGCTCGTTGATATGAAAATTTTCGGTTTGGGACCAAAGACCCTGACCCTGATGGCCTAGGCTCGACTGATAACCCCAGCCTATTGTCCCTGAAGCATCTGTGTCTACCCATACCGTAGGTGGGGAGAAGTCCACGTCATTATTGAGTGCAATATTTCTCTCCTCGCCCAGACCGACAGTAAGTTGTGAATTAACGGAGGAATTTTCCAGAATTTTCCCGCCGGCAATAGCGGGAAATATTTGTTTCCTTCCAAGATTAATCTCTTTACTTTCAACCGGCCCAACTTTACAGTTACAGTAAACTTCCGTTAATCCGAAGGGCAGCGGACCGGCCCTCGTTCGGATTAGTGGATTTTTCGGATTATCGGACGTTACCCCCCCCCCCGACTTTTTTTTGAAGACCCAAACCAAGACACAAACACAGGATAATAATGATAATAATGATAATAATGACTAATCATGACTTTAACTCACCTTATATGAAGAGAAGAGATGTGTAGCATTGAAGATAAGCCCTCAGCACCAGCCCCAACCCAGCCACTAGCCCCCTAGCCCCATATTAGTAACTTATAATCACTGCTCTGTACTGTAAGTGTACTTTAATGTAAAATTAACTTAAAAAGACTTATTTTTTTTTTTTTATTTTGCTGGTTTTATATTTTTTTTGGGGTCCTTAAATCTACTACACTTCACTGATTATTACTCCACAGCCATATCCTCCAAGCCTTCAATATCTGAAGGGGGAGCTAGGGCTAGGGCTACCTCAGGAGTGGCTAGGCTGGCAGGAGCTACCACAGGGGGCGGCTGGGGCTACCACAGGGGCGGCTGGGGCTACCTCAGGAGTGGCTAGGCTGGCAGGAGCTACCACAGGGGCGGCTGGGGCTACCGCAGGGGCGGCTGGGGCTACCTCAGGAGTTGCTAGGCTGGCAGGAGCTACCACAGGGGCGGCTGGGGCTACCTCAGGAGTGGCCTTCACAGGGGATGCTAGGTCCTCCCAGCCTTCAAAATCAGCAGGAGGCATAGGTTCTGGTGTGGTAAGAGGTTCAGGTGAGCTGGTACGCGAGTCGTCTGTGAGAGGCATTGTTGCAGGTCTAGGGTTATCTGGTTCATCTGATCGGCGGCCCCGTTGGTGCATGTTTTTCATCAGGTCCCTGATGTCTGTCTGCCTGCTTGACTGCCCTGCCCCTTTTCTCATAGAACTCATTACGGAGGATGTGGAAATCGATTGTTTCACTTGCATTATATTGGCTAGACTGTTCCACAAATTTGACCATACCATCGAAATAGGTAGCAGCTTCCTTCCAGGTTACTTTGCCATCGCCATCTGCCTCTTCCTCTTCCTCAGACGAGTGCTCCTCAACATATTCTGGCTCCACAACACTCCGGATAATTTCTGTATCTGTCACCTCTTCCTCGCCCTGCAGGTCACCATCCACATCAACCCACTCCTCAATATCCTCTTCAGTCATCCTCTTGGGGTCGTTGACCGGCACGGTATCCATCAGGCCTCGGATTTCGTTGATTGCCTCCCTGCGACGCCCAAGAAAGCCTTCGAAATCGTGCTCATCTTCTTCAACCTCTTCAGGGTCATCAACCTGGGCATACAGCTTGTTCCAATATTTCTTGAGGGTTACCTCTGAAACATCCTTCCAGGCTAGGGCAGCATCATATATGGCATCCTTGATGGAAAAACTTGACTGGAAAGTTTTTACTGATGCATCAGAGTTAATCAGCTTGCGGGCAAATGAGGACTTGTAGCTCTGCTTAAACTTTTGGCACACACCCTGGTCCATTGGTTGTATCAGACTAGTCACATTAGGGGGCAAGTAGGTGACAAAGATGTTTCCAGACACTAGTTCGTGGGCAGGGGGATGTGCTCTGCAGTTATCCAGGAATAGGACAGCCTTGGTGTCCTCAGAAAGGCCAATCGACTTGAAGTAGGCCTTGACTTCGGGAACAAAGTGTTTAAAGAACCAATCATGGAATACTTGGGCAGTCATCCATGCATTGCTCTGTGCATCATAGATCACTGGCAACTTCCCTCGCATGTTCTTGAAAGCACGGGGATTCTTAGCATTGCCGATAACAAACAAACGATTGCGACATTTACCGGAAGCATTCCCACTCAGCAGGATTGTGAGACGTTCTTTATTCATTTTGAATCCGGGTGCAGCCTTCTCTTCTCTACCAGCTAATGTCCTTGTTGGCAAACAGCGCCAATATAGCCCTGTCTCGTCGGCGTTAAAGATTTGGTCTGGGGTCAGCTGGTGATCATGAACAATGGTAGCAAAAATGTGTGCAAACCGATCGGCGGCCTCTTTGTCGGCAGAATTCTTTTCTCCGGCGACATCTAGGACCCTAATCCCATGCCTAATTTTAAAGTTTCTCAACCAGCCGTCGGAGAATTTTATATCGTCTTCCATATTCATATCACGCAGGAATTGCTTGGCCTTTTCAATTATCATAAGCCCTGAGATAGGCTTGCCCTCAGCCCGCTTGGCCGTAAACCACTTATGCACTGCCTCGTCAAGTTTTTCATGTTTTGGTTTTTTCATTGTCTTTCTCACATCACCCGTGTAACTTGACTTTCCAAAGGCAACAAACTTCGATAAGTTAGCCTTTGCCTTCACTATGTTTGAAACTGTGGAGGCACCGATATTAAAAGTTTCCATAACTTTACGCCGATCACTGCCTTTCTCTACCATCGCTATCACTCGCAATTTATCAGCTATGGACAGAGTTACGTGCTTCCTCTTATGTTTGTTCTTGTCATTCCTCCCTCGTGCACCTGAACTTGCTGTGGGACCCATCACTAAGTCACTAAGTCACTATATCATAGGATAAACACGGGATAAACAACGTTTCAGGTAGACCGACAACGGCAGACAGTTTAGTCCGGCCTGGCCCGCTAGAGGGCCGATATTTGGAAATATCGCGCGCCCGGGAAATTCAAAAATTCGGAATATTGGGTGAATTCGGATTTGGCCTCAAATTGAAAAATTCGGACTATTGGGAGATTCGAACTATCGGACGTCGGATTAACGGAAGTTTACTGTAGTTGAATCCAGTTGAGAGAGCCGACCAGGGATTCCCAAGTCCTTCTTGTGGTGTTCAGACTGTGGAGAAACACAAACAGTTTCTTTCGAAATCTGTTGCGGTTGTCCACACTCTGACTGAGAGTAAGATTGGCTGTGTCCCAGACCAGCCCTATCCACTGAATTACCCGTATGGGCGCAAGATGTGACTTTGCCAAGTTGACCTTGAACACTAGGGATCGTACATGATTTATAATGTGATTGACATGGATTTTGCATAAACTCTCTGACTCCGCCACTACCAGCCAGTCGTCTACATACCACAACACCTTGATCCCCTGATTTAACATTGGCATGAAGGCCTGCCGGACTAATTTTGTGAATATTCTCGGTGCAAGGTTCAACCCGAATGGCATTCTCTGAAAGACATAAGTCTCTTGCCTGATCCTCAAGGCGAGGAATTTTTGGAACCTCTTGTTTACCGGGACATGCCAATAGGCGTCTGTCAGGTCTAACGAGCACATCCAACTTTGCGGCGGAAGTGTTAGCCTGATGTGATTCACAGTGAGCATCCTGAAGGGTGTACAGTATCGTGAATGTGAGTGTTCAAACAAGATAGGTCTATGACTGGTCTCATCTGAACACTGTCCCTCTATGGTACGAGGAAAAGTCTGGACGTGAAAACAGGGCAATTTGGATCGACCGGGACAATGATATGCTTGGTGATAATTTCCTAGACTAGTGACTCCACCTCTAAAGAAACTTGATTGAATTCTCGAGTTTAACCCTCCCCCCCCCCCCGGCCTGCCTGTCCTAAGGACAGTGTCGAGTACCCGGGCGATTTGGCCGAAAAACGTCTAGGCCTAGGCTACTGTATCTTTGTTATTTTAACTGCTACAAAAATTCCCACACATGTCTAAACGTACTGTGATTTCCAATCTGTAGACTAGCGTTGAGTAGAGCTCTCTAAGTCAACTGGTTCAGTTGTGATGACGATTTCCGTGGAGCGCATTTTGCCGCGATTTTAGCCATATGAGACTTTTCACTACTGTACTGAAATAACAACATACAGACACACAAAAACAAACTACGCCTCTCCTTCTTGTGTTCGGAGGTGCGCGGCGTCAGTCCAACCGGCTGTGTTTACATGCGTCGGACGGACGGCTTTCAAAACAAGCTGAATAGGCTTTCAAGCTTACTTCCTGTTATAAGGACACCCGGGGTCCTGCCCATCTGCCGCGGTGTCCTTATATAAGGACAGCCGGGCTGGAAGGGTTAACGTAAACGAGGTCGCCGGAGCCACCGCCAAGTGATGCCGTTGTGTACCACTGTCCTTGCCCAGGTTCGCCGGGGCCAGGCCCGGTGACACGTCTGAAATGACCCAGTTATCTGACTGGGTCTGTCCGGTGGAACTACCCTCGGATCCAACTCGCCTTCGATAGGCCCCGGGAGAGAGAGATTTTGAACAACTAGTTTTTTGCTGGTGGTGGGGTAGGGTTAGACGGCTGACTAATTTTGGCAGATGCCGATTCCTGACCTGACTTGTATTGTGACTTATTCTTATTATGCCACTTACAGTACTTGATTGTCTTCCCTGTTTCGGCTTGTGCGGAGTACAGTACTTCCTTGAGCCGGGGGAGCCATGGGGCCCTGAAAGGGCTTAGCACCACTAGGTTGACTTACCTCCACTCTTAGGCTTGGAGTACGGTTTCTTAAAGTGCTCTTTCCTAGCCTGGGAAGTACTCGGCTGCAAGCTGTCAACCATATTATACACTGCCTTCCAAGTCTCAGGGTTGAGCAGAGAGGCAGTTAACACAGGTGAAAGGGTTACCCGGGGACTAATGTCGTCCGGTAACTTCTTAACCATATACACTCTCAAGTCCTGACGTACACGAACAGCCTCCAACAAGGCAATTCGGATGTCACCCAAGGACTGGATGGAATTCTGTAATAGAAGCCGCCGGGATAAATCGGTAGCCTTCCTAACATCCTGATCAGAAATAGCGGCTATGGTCCTCGTGAGGGACTGGGCTATTTGGCGACTTAGTATAAACTGTGAAAATAGTCTAAGAGCTTTATTTAGTAGTAGCCTCTATGTCTCCAACGTAGAGCTTATACTCCCCTTAAAGGTCCCCAGGACCTTTCTAGAATTAATGGATGGGGACAAAAGAATCTAGTTTCCTTTAATGCACAGAAAACCAAGTACATTCAATTTTCTAACCGACAGAATCTCACTGACTCCCATATATTTTTTAATGATGTAAATATTCCCACTTCCCCTAGTATTGACATTCTCGGTGTAACATTAACTACTAACTTGAGCTGGACACATTATGTTAGAAGCATTGCTAAGAATGCCTCTAAAAAACTGGGACTCCTGTACAGAGTTCGAGAATTCTTCACTGATGAGCAGTTGGCCGTGATATATAAAAGTCATGTGCGTTCTCAGATGGATTACTGTTCACCTCTGTGGGGTGGAAGTGGAGTGGTTGCATTGAGGCAGTTGGACAAAATTCAAAATAAAGCTATTAGATTAATCAGTAACCCTGCAATCACACAGGACCTTCCTACATTATCCATACGAAGAAACGTTGCATCCCTCTCATTATTCTACAGATATTTTCACAGCAATTGTTCCGAGGAACTTGCTTCAATTGTGCCGCCTCTCCACATCTTTCCCCGTAGAACTAGGGCAGCTGATAGCGCCCATGAATTTACACTTTCTCCTCCACAATGCAGAACTTCTGCTTATCAGAATTCATTTATCCCCAGAGCTACTACTCTTTGGAATTCACTTCCCTCGAATTGCTTTCCACAAACTTACAATCTACAAATGTTTAAATCCAGTTGTTACAAACATTTTATGAATGGAGGATGCCTTTAGGCACATGGACCTTTTTGTTTTATCTGTGTTTTTCCTTCCTCCGTTCATTGTCTCTTAAAAAAAAAAAAAAAAAAAAAAAATACTATGTATAATCCCGCTCCTCTAGCGGAGCGGGCATTATCTTAACCATTTAGTGCGATTAAACGATAACATCTAGAGTAGCACCTACTTTCTCTACCAGGGACGTTGTACACACTTTGAGGCCACGAGTTTAAAGAAAAAACGAAATATGGGTGAGAAGAGAAAGTTGAAGAATTTTGCCCATCCGCCATCTAGGCTCCTTACGACGTCTTCGTGTGTCTCCCATGTAACCCGGCCGGGTTTATTAGATTATCTTTCTCGCGCAACCCTCCATGTCAACACGCGTTTTTCCTGTGTCCTATTTCGTGCCTTCCATTTCTGTCCCTTTTGGTGAGTTGTGGGCCTTATTTAAGGCACCTGTGGTTCTCGACAGATGATCCGTGATGCAGGCACGCTGAAAAGTGGGCTCTAATGTGTTTAATTGGAGTGTTGCGTGAGGATGGTGGTCATTAGTTTTGATGCAGGCGGTCGCCCTCCCCTCTGGTGGCGGCCGGTGTAACTAGGCCTTCGCCTATTTCGTTCACTAATTAGTTTTGCGGTGGCTTTAGTTTTTGTATAGCTAGGTTTTCTATTCAATTAGGGCTTCACGTCACTGTATTAGTTTTAGCTAATCATTTCGCGAAGTGGTGTCTGGCTATCTGAGTTTCCTAGGCTAGGCTAACCTTGATGACTGAGAGGGGGCACAGACCTCTCAAATTCTCTTTCATTTAGCTACCTCATAGGGTTTCCTTCCCTATCGAGATCATTTCCTGGCCCACAGAGGCCTGGTTATGGAGCCCTGGTTATCTCCATTAGTTGACACCATGCCGACTTATATTCGTGGCCTAGCCTAAGTCGAAGGGGGTCATGTTGCTATTCACACACTGTTACCAGATCAGTCCGGCATCTCATGCACGGCTCCTGAAAATCTAGGGTCTGTGAAACCATCATCTTGGTACTTTTTGAGTTGGCAACAGTGTCAGCGTTCCTAGTCTGGATCGTCTGACTTGTACCCCAGGGTCCCTGCTTGTTAAGTGGTCTTCAGTGATCCTCTGATTGTTTGGCCGCTCCCTGCTGGTCACTGCCGTCCGACATACTGGTCGTGCTGACAATACCTGAAAAACCCCTTTACACAGACGCTCCCACATCTCCTGTGCCTGCCCGACGCCTTTCACCGGTGTGCCTGTGGCCTAGAGGGTCGGTCCGCATTAGGACCGCTCTGCCCTGGGAGCGGCCGCACTACCGAGCGGGATGCTTTGTGTACGCTTTTACTGCCTCCATACCAGAGGCTAGTTGGCTGGGTGTTCACGCTCTTCTGTTTTTCACACAGG
This sequence comes from Paralithodes platypus, assembly GCA_032716605.1. Classification (NCBI taxonomy): domain Eukaryota; kingdom Metazoa; phylum Arthropoda; class Malacostraca; order Decapoda; family Lithodidae; genus Paralithodes; species Paralithodes platypus. The sequence continues at coordinate 10,912,929 of CM064499.1, read as the reverse complement.
CTGTGCCCCCGCTCCGCTCTAGGACGGTTCCGCCCGGTGAGCGGACATTCCCGCCACCTGTCGGTACCTTCCCGCTATGGGAGCGGACATTCCCGTTCGGAGAGCGGTACTTTCCCGCTCTGGGAGCATAACTCTCCCGCTCTTGGAGCGGACTTGTGACGTCACTGCAGCTTCATCTCTACACTTCCTCCTCAGTGCCTAAAGGCCTTCAGGTATTATTCCCTACTTTTTTGGGGGGGAAATGTAATACTTTCATGGGAAGTGAACCTGGCTTTTGGTCTACTCTGACCTAGTGTGTGGGGTTTCACTGGAACTTTTTGTATTTACCTAATTGCCTAATTGTATTTACCTAATTGTAGTTTACAGGAGTTAAGCTAAGCTTGTGTTGTCCCGTCTCTCAGTCTACTTTCATCCAATTTTTTCTTGAAAATATGGATGTTCCTTGCCCCCACCACCTCCTCCTCCTCCAGCCTATTCCATTTGTCAATACATCTATAGGGGAAGCTAAACTTCCTGATATCGTTCTTGCAGGTAGGTCTTTTTACTTTGTAGCTGTGGCCTCTAGTTATTCCTGTATCCATAATTAATATATCCTCCATATCCAGCCTCTCCAGCCCTCGGGTCCATTTGTACATCATTATCATGTCTCCCTGGAGACAGGTTCACCTGTGTACTGCTAGGGCCTTCCATATTGGTGGGGCCTTTTGCTTACCTTCCATTAGGGGGGAGGGGGGGATATCTCCTTCACTGGGAAGGTGCTCCAGACTCAAGGTCTAGTTTGCGCTGTGTGGCGACTTTCTGTCCTTGTGCCTGTAGTTTTTCATGGGGATACGTAGGGTTTTTTGTGCATCCTACCCTTGCTTGCTATGATTACTTCCTCATATCTGTGTGTCTTTCATGGAGTACATACCTGGAATACTGCCTAACCCTGTCCTACTGTGGGTTTTTGTCTGGTTATAAGCTAGCGGGGTTTTTCTTTCCGGGTATAGTGGTTATGTCACGTCCTGCCTGCTCACGCACGGGGTGTGGGAAACGGGCCTTGGGGGACGGCCATGCAGAGTGCTGTATCCATGTGGCCTGCTCCCACAGGGACGGTTTTAACCCTCGTCGGTGTGGGCCGTGTCTTGTGGACCTCATGATCTTGGAGTCTCGCCCTAGTTGCCGGAGGCTGGTATGGCCAAGTCCCGCCTCTATGCCACTTGGAAGTCCCTTTCCCACTATGTCAGGGACTCCATGCATCGGATCCCTCGCTTTCTGGACGACAGTGTGAGGTTACTGCTGGACCTCCCTCTGTCTTCGCCGGCTGGGCGCCAGGCCGTCCTGACTCAAGTGCCTGCGTCAACTCTCTCACCGGCCTCTGCTGATACTGGAAGACGGAAGAAGCGTCGCATATCCCGCTCACCCTAGCCTCGTCGTCAGAGGTCCCACTCGCCTCCTCGGCATGCCGTCTCTTCCGGTCCGGACAGGGGCAGTACGACCTTCAGGGCAAAGCGGCGTGACCCAATTGTTACCGCCTTGCCCCCTGTCGTGGCGCCTTCATTCTCGCCGTCTCGCCGTACGACACATGACCTCATCAAGGAAATTGAGGTCGTGAAGGCCAGGGCGGTCCATCACCCTTCGTCGCCTGTGCCCCGGGTGGCCATGTCCTCTCCTCCGTCTCGAGCTGCTGCCCTCTTCCAATCGGTCCCCTCGTCTGTCCAGTCTTCCCTTTCACCACATGCGTCGGCTTCAAATGTCGATCCTGCTTTTGCCTGTGGCCAGCCTTCTCCCACTGCTGCTGGTCGGGACGAGTCGCCCTTGGCATCCCCCTTCCGTCGTCCGCATGAAGTAGAGCAGGGTGACCGTGGGGAAGACTTGTGGTCAGACAAGCATGGGGTTGCTGTGGACACTGTGGATCCTGGAGAGGATGCTTGGGAGGAGGAGGACGGGGCTGTGGACGAGGACTCTCCTCGTCGCTCTCCCTCCTACACGCCTCGCCCTCGGGTTGGACGCCGTCGACGCCTTCAATCCTTTTCGTCGTCTCCTTCGGATGCTGCTGAAGACCCTGCATGGCTGCAGGACATTGCCGCCCTGCGTGAGGAGCAGGGGCTGGCCCAGGAAGCGAACGCAGAACTGTTCGACGCCCTGCGGGAAGATCAAGTGAAGGCTCAAGAGGCAAACATTGAACAGTTTGCTGCCCTGAGGGAGGAACATGCCCAACAGTTTACCTCCCTCCAGGAAGCACTTGCTCGTCTCGTAGAGGCTGTGGTACGACCGTCCCCTATCCCTCCGGTCGTACCTGTGGTTACTCCTCTCCCACCTTTGGAGGAACACCTGCCTACAGCACCCGCTCACCCTGTGGTTGCTGCTCCGCGTGAACCTCACCCTGCCCCTTCTCAGGCTGTCGCGGCATCTCTTGTCGTGCTGCCTGGGAGCGGGCTGGGGTTGGTTGGTCAGCCCGTCAGCGTTCCTTCTTTAGGGCGCTATAAGATCCCTAAACGAAGGTTTCCTGCCCTTTATGGGGAACCTTCAGCATGGAGGAACGTGACGGCCTCACATCCGGAGCGTGCGGTCCTGCACCCACAGGGGGAGCGTCCTGTGGCTTCAAATTGGACAATTCAGGTCAATGCCAAAGGCCAATTCAGGGCATTGACTCCGGATGGACTCGTGCCAGAGGTGGACATCCGGGCTCACCCGGGATGGTCCGATTTACAGTTCTTCACGTACCGTCCGAAGGTGTCACCCTCTGTTTCGACCAAATTATGGTCGGACTACTCCCGACAGGACATACATGTCGATGCCCCCGCTCTAGCAGCCATTGCGGGGATCCCTCTGCTCAAGAGTGTCCGGGACTAGGAGGGAGCCCTGTCTCTGGAACTCCCACTTCTTGAAGAGGGACCATGGGAGTCGTGGCTGGCAGAGGGGGTTGACTTCGGTGTGTGGGCTGCGGAAGGTTCGTCTCCGATTCCACCTATGGAACCCACCTTCATGTCGGGATTAGTCCTATCATCGTCGGAGATCCCTGCCAAGTATTGGTCTTGGCTGAATGCCCCTAGGGTTTCTTTTGATAGAATGTCTGATCCCTTCTTCACGCCCCCTGATAAGAGTGCCCTCGAGCGAGATCACCGGCTTCGACAGCGCACTGCTCGCTTGCTCTCTACCCTCTTGGTGCAGTTTCAGCTGGCTCGGCTTTATCTCCGACTTAATAAAGCCCAGCCTGCTGGTGATCTGCGGCAGGGTGGGGAGCACTTGCGGCACGCCCACCTGCATATGACTCTGAACTCCGTGGGGGACCTTCGCCATGCCATCCATGAGGCTGCTCGCTGTCGTCAGTCTCTTCGGGTGGCATTCTGCAAGAAGGCCCCCTCTGAAGTACGGACGAAGCTCCTGCGCTCTGAGCTCGCGACGGAGGGTCTTTTCTCGGATGGGGCGTGGCAGGAGGCCTACCTCAATGCGGCTGCGAAGCGTTTTGCGCCCGTGCGGAAAGAGGCGTCGAAGCCCTCAGCAGCCACTTCCTCCTTCAGTCGGGGGGGGGGGGGGGGGGTCAGACCGTCGCGGGGACGCCCGTCTTGGGGTGCTGGGAAACCTAGAGGGATTGGCGGCCGATCGCAGCGACCCTACGATCGTCGCTCACCGCCTCATCCTTCCCGGCAACTAAGCATTGAGGCTTCCTCTCGGCGGTTCAACCAGAGGCAGGGGCAAACTCGGCCGGCGCAGGATGCTCGTCGCCCGTTTCGGAGAGGCGGCGGGAACCGGGATGGGGGGGAGGTAGTCGTGGGGGCCAGTCCCGCTGGGACAAGTCTGGGAAGCGCTCTGTGTCAAAAAATACGTAGTGCCTCCTGGACTGTCCCCTCTACCCTCTCCTGACCGTCTCACTGAATCGGTGATGAGCTTAACACAAGGCGCTCATACCGGGTTCTTTCGTCCCCACTATCGGCAATGGCTCCGCCGATCGTGGGCACGTCGGGTAATGAAGCGGGGTCTGTCCTGAAGGTGGTGGTCAAGACCTTTCCTCAGGCGGCCCCCCCGACATCGACCAGTGTCTTAAGATGTTGCCAAAGTGATTCAGTCCATGCACGAGGGTGGGATAATTCGGGAGGTCACGTCTCAGCAAAGTGTCTTCCTATTGCATGTATTTCTGGTCCCCAAGAAGGACTGCGATGCGATGAGACCGGTAGTAGATCTGTCCAGCTTAAACCAACATATCGTGAACACCCGATTTCGGATGCTCACCACCAGTCAAGTGTGGCTGGCGCTCCGGCCCGGTCCTTGGGTGGTGACCCTGGATCTCAAGGACGCTTACTGGCATGTGCCTATAGCACCTCGGTTCCAGGGTTATCTGGCGCTCCAGTCGCACGAGCGGATGTTCACATTTGACAGATTACCGTTGGGCCTCAATATCGCACCGCGGGTCTTTACGAAACTCGTCAAACAGGCTTTGACTCCCCTGCTCCGTCAGGGGATTCAAATCCTGTTTTACTTGGACGATTGGCTCATCTCCGCAGACTCTCCAACACACTGTGTAAGGGACACATTACAAGTAATACAACATACCATTCGTTTGGGATTCAAAGTCAACGTACCCAAGTCGTGCCTGATTCCGTCGCAAGAAGTGACGTGGGTAGGCCTAGACTGGGATATGACGAGTGCGACAGTCAGACAGAGTCGGGTGAATGCAGAGAAACTTCGCAGGAAGCTTTTTGCCACGTTGCACTTGGTCTCCATTACCAGGAAACTGTGGGACTCGCTCATGGGGTCCCTCAATTGGGCGTCACTGACCATTCCCTTAGGGCGGCTCAGGCTAAAGCGCCTCATACTGCTGGGCAACAGAGCTTTTCCGCTACTGCCTCCCAATCGGCTTTGGCCGATTCCGAGCTCGATTCATATGAGATTAACACACTGGGTCGCTCAGGGCACGCTTACAAATGTCGTGCCCTGGACCGCTCCGACGCCGACTATCTGGGTAGATACCGATGCGTCGAGCGAAGTGGGGTGGGGCTACCAATCCAACATAGGTCATCAGAATCAGGGCAGGTGGACAGGTTTCACACATTTACACATCAATGTCTTGGAACTGTTAGTCCCGTTGTTCTTCCTGGAGGATCATGGACGGGCCCTCACAGGCAAGTCGATAGCCTTCAGGATGGATAACATGACGGCGGTTCATTGCATTCAGAAGCTAGGCTCCTCCAGGTCCGCAGTTCTACAGGACCTGGCGGAGAAATTGTTTTATCGGGCCAACACTTACAGCATCACCCTGCATGCGACTTACCTGCCCGGGACTGCCAATCTTTGGGCGGATGCTCTGTCAAGGGGACAGAGCACCCAGGTAGAATGGTCTTTCAAACAGAAAGTATTCGACGACCTAGCCGCCTCCTGGGGTGTTCCGCAGGTAGACTTGTTCGCCTCCCACGAGACGAACAAGTACCGTAAAGTGGGGTAACTTCGGACATCGGTGATAATAAGTAATTAGACATTGTCATTATATAATGGAAACTCTTTTTATTGTTTTTTTTTGTGGGGTCCGTTTAGAGAAATGGCAAAGGAAGAGCATGTAAAAGTCCTAGGGAACTGACATGAGTATAATGTACACGAAAAAAATATTATATATGTGACGAAAATATGTAAATTTTTCGCTACCCTGCCAAATTTCTATCACCCTGAAGAAATTTGTTTGTATGAATGATGTTGTGACTGATATAATTTTGTAGTAACATTACCAGAGACAACATCCACCAAAGTAAATTTGTTACACTTGTATAACGTCTAGCTAGAACAGTATCATTTAACCGATTGTGTTTAAAAAAAAAAACATGGTAACTTCGGACATGGAACAAAACAATCGTTTGTTATTATTTGCCCTATGAAAATCATTCATAATACTTGTACATCATTAATATGGTGGTAAAAGATCAAATCATCATTCTCTGAGTCCAAAAACCCGTAAAAATATGATACTATGCTAACCGATTTATGTACAGTGGAGCCCCCATCCTAGCTGCTAATCGGTTCCGCAGAAATAGAGCTAGGATTGAAACAGCCAAGATCGGGGCACTGTTCTTATGGGGAAAATTCAATCGGTTCCGTGCTCATGCCAAAATTTGCGTCTTTTTCTATTTTTTGCCTACGAAAACATGTTTTATTGTACACAAATTAAATTTTATGCATTATACTGTATCATATAATACACCATAGAATAAGTTTTTAATAACTAGAAAATTAAAATGTAAAACTTGCAAACTAAACAAACCAAAATTGGGACAAGGACAATATAAAGTCAAATTAAATTATCAAAATCGCTATGTGGAAACAACGCTTACTAAAATGAAAATTATTAAATAAAAGAACACAATCCAGGGGAAGAGGGTTGTAGGAACGCTAAAAGCAGTAACAAGAAATAGGGTGGTCAGTATGGAAGTGAAGAAGTCCTTGCATGACAGTGTGGTAATCCCGACACTGACTTACGGAAGCGAAGCATTGACGTTGGTTGAGAGACTCAGACCAAGAGTGAGAGCAGTAGAAATGAATTACTTAAGGAGTGCGTGCGGAGTTACATGGAGGGATAGACAGACTAATGAGGAAGTAAGAAGGAGGTGTGGTGTGGAGGTAGATGTGCTGGAAAGTGTGAAAAGGAACAACTTGAGATGGTTCGGCCATATGGAACGTATGGAAAGCGAGAGAATGACTAAGAGGGTGTACGAGAGCGAGGTGGAGGGACAGAGGGGGAGAGGTAGACCGAATATGAGGTGGAAGGATGGAGTGAGGAACTACATGAACGAGGGCGGTGCTGGTTGGGGGGAGGGGCGTCGACTGACTGGGGACAGAGGTGCATGGGGGCGGTTCGTTCGTGGCCACCCCTTCGGGGATCGCGGCGTCAGGCAATAGATAGATAGATAGAATCCACCACATAGGGTGTACATTACTACATGAGCAAGTTAATCTGTTTCCAAAGCAAACTAATCGCACATATAACAACGCACTATCGTCACGTTATAGGAAGTAGTCAAGTTTGGGAAGTCCGGGACGTTCTGGCAAATTTTACTAAACTCTGCATGAATAAAGAAACTACATGTTAAATGTCAAAATATTATTTAAAATCAAATTTGCAACATGACAAGACATTAACAATAGTACAAAATACAAATATTGATAAGATATCTATACTATTACAAAATAATATAAAATACAGTACAGCACTCACTAACGATAGTGCTATCGGGTAGGTACCTGTAAGCATAGCATGCCTCAAGTGACCCCTATCATTAACTACCCTATAAATAACCTACATTTATAGCACAAATAAACTAAGGAAATCGCAAAAGTAAGCAATTGATACTATCGACAATGAATACATATAATATAAAGACAAATAATTGCAAAATATGAAGTAACAACAGATTTAAACAAAGAGTACTCTTTTAACAAGAACAATAAATTTAAAAAATCATCAATATTAATATTAATAATAATAATAATAATAGAAAAAGAAAAAGATAAACAATAAATACAGACAAAAAGTAAGCAGAGGTTATACAAGAAACTTCAAGTTAAAAATGCTTGATTAAAATTATTGATGTCAAATTTTAGAATACAGTCACAATAATTGACCCTAAAAAGATTAAATTTATGGAACAATTTACTTGCCTCAAAACCTCTGTCCACTAAGAGTCTGTATAGTAACCTAGCTCTAGCCCAAAAGTCATCTACTTTAGTGCAGATTTTACAAATCTTATTAATTGGGAATAAAAACAATTATAAGTTATTTTACTATCGATATTACTACTAGGGAAAGGAAAGTTTATTACGTTAAAATTAAAATCATCAACTTTGTGATATACTTTAAGTATGCACTGTTCATTAACAATCTCTATATTTATATCAAGAAAATTTTCAACTTTATAATTTACGTTACATTGTGTGAGGGGAATAGAATTAGGGTAAATAAGTTTAGCAACTTGATTAAAATTTAACAAATTGCAAACAAGAATATCATCAATATATCTACTATTATTACTTAACAGTTTAGCAAGTGCTAATTTTTCTGGAATTTTATTTTTCTTGCTACTGTCAACTAAGTCTTTTATATATTTAAATTCTAAAGCAAGCAAGAATAAGTCTGCAATTAAAGGGCTAGCATTTCCACCCATAGGAATTCCTAATATTTGTTTGAAAATGTACGGCCCGAATCTAACATAAGTATTGAAAAGGAGGAATTTAAGGGCATCTTTAAGTTTAGTTCTATCAAAATATACAGAACTAGTGGGAGTAGAGCTAAGTGATGCATTATTAAAATATGTATAAACATTTATGAAATAATTACCATTCCTAACGAACCTGTCAAAGTGCAAATCTATAATAAAGCAAAGCTCTGAATATACTAAATCTAAAGGCAAATTGGTATACGAAGTTGAAAAGTCGAAGCTATGTACCGAGGTAACTTTCGGCATGGTATTTATTTTATCAATAACTTCTAACGAATTGTCAACACTCCAATAATAGTTAATGCCAGTTCTTCTCATGATGGTATTACAATATCTTTTAGGAGTACTTTTAATGTATTTTAAGCAATTTACGACTTGTTCTGATAGAGTTTTAGTGGTAGCAAATTTTGCTCCGGCAATAAAGCGATATTTATAAGGTCTTTTATGAAATTTAGGTAACCTGTATAATTTTGCAATGCACTTGTTCTTATCAGAAAGTTTAATATCAAATATTATATTTTTCTTGGTATGTTCATCGATTAAGTTATCAATATTCAGATTATTTTGAATTTCATAAACAGAATTACCGCAAATATTTTTACGTAATATGTTACCCTTAATACCTAATTCTTTGTTCATATTTTCAAGATAAAATTTCTTACATGTGAAGCTATAATTATTGCTGGCTTTATCTACTGTAGTGATTACAAAATGTTTATGTAAATTTATTAAATCAGCTTTAAGCTTATTATAATTATAGTCTATAAAATCTGAAAGATTAAATTCATTTTTAAGCGAGAACATTTTATTTCTAATTAACTTAATTAATAATTTAGACCATGCTTCTAGTTCTCTCGCATTGCAGCACGCAATTTTTAACAATTTATCTTTTAATTTATTGACTGAAAAAACAATATCTTTTAAAATTATGTCCCATGTTACTTTATTACTCCCTATTCTAAATTTAAACCCTTTACGACATAGCTCCGCTAATTTGTCGTTTACAAAATGTTTAACTAGTTCTACATCACCTGTTAATATGTGACATATCGGACTATAAATGAACTTTGCTAGTGCATCACGTCTGCTAGCTGGCATATCCATGACTCTTTCACACACGCATTTATTATTATTGAAAATATCATTATCTGAAAGATTTCCTAAAACTTTATTATAATTACAAATAATAGACCCAACAGGTCGTTCATATGAATACACTATTAATGGTTTGAAATCTTTACAACCATCTGGTAACATGGACTTAACTTTCTTTGAATTAATAAGACTGTTAACATTAATTTTGTCTAAAATTTTAGAGGAATAATTTAAAGTGGACATGACTTTATCTTTAATACGGTTATCTTTGGATTTCTTAGAATTAGCTCTAATATATCCCATAAAAGCAAAGACTATATTCTTAAATTTATTTGTGAAATTATGTTTATTATTTAGAATATTTTCTATAAAAGGAGCAAAACTTTTCTTTCGTAGGCCTTTCAATGAATCTTTTAATTTTTTAATTCCGAAATTTTGATATAATGAATATAAATTATTAACAATAATTTTAATATCAGACCTGTTTTTCTTTTTATTAAATGTATTTAGTCTTCTATTACCGTGTCTACCAGGTCTTCTGTTTAAAACAGGGAAGTTAAAATATGGGTTATTAAAATCGTTTTTTAATAAATCTTTATACAAAATGTTGCCTACATTTTTTATTTGATTGTTAAGTCCAAATGGATAGATGGTCATTAATTTTCCAATCCAATAATTTTCTCTATCTAAAACATTTTGATTACTTTGAACAATTTCTATAATTTTGTATTTACAATCAAATTTAGTACAATCTGTGTTAAAATGCTTATATAGAAGAATCTTGGAGTCGATGCCGTTCTTAATTCAATGTTTTAGGCCTAGCCTAGGCCTAGGTTCTAAATTCGTCCAGCCACCCCTCAAATACCCATTTCGCCCCAAATACATCCAATAAATACATATTATGAGGATATGTATTATGCTCATATGTATGAGCATGTATGAGGGTGCAAAGGCGGCAGTACGTGTGGAGAGTGAGCAGAGCGAGTTCTTTGACCTGAATGTTGGTTTGAAACAGGGGTGTGTGATGTCCCCGTGGTTGTTTACTGTATATATGGATGGAGTCATGAAAGAAATACTATCAAGAGCAGTGAATGTTGGTGTATCGCTGAAAAGGGAGGGAATTGAGTGGAAGCTACCTATACTGCTGTTTGCGGATGATACAGTTCTGATGAGTGATAATGAATGGGAGTTGCAGGGTCTGGTAAATGAGTTTGGAACAGTGTGCGAAAAACGGAATTTGAAGGTAAATACGGGGAAGAGCAAGGTTATGGTCTTCGAAAGGGGTGAAGTCACAGAGTGTGAGGTGAAGCTGAACGGTCAGGCTATGGAGATCGTCAACTCTTTTAAGTATCTGGGCAGTGTGTTGAGTAAAGATGGGACTATGGATGAAGAGGTGCGGGAGAGGGTACAACAGGGGAAGAGGGTTGTAGGAACGCTAAAAGCAGTAACAAGAAATAGGGTGGTCAGTATGGAAGTGAAGAAGTCCTTGCATGACAGTGTGGTAATCCCGACACTGACTTACGGAAGCGAAGCATGGACGTTGGTTGAGAGACTCAGACCAAGAGTGAGAGCAGTGGAAATGAATTACTTAAGGAGTGCGTGCGGAGTTACATGGAGGGATAGACAGACTAATGAGGAAGTAAGAAGGAGGTGTGGTGTGGAGGTAGATGTGCTGGAAAGTGTGAAAAGGAACAACTTGAGATGGTTCGGCCATATGGAACGTATGGAAAGCGAGAGAATGACTAAGAGGGTGTACGAGAGCGAGGTGGAGGGACAGAGGGGGAGAGGTAGACCGAATATGAGGTGGAAGGATGGAGTGAGGAACTACATGAACGAAGGCGGTGCTGGTTGGGGGGAGGGGCGTCGACTGACTGGGGACAGAGGTGCATGGGGGCGGTTCGTTCGTGGCCACCCCTTCGGGGATCACGGCGTCAGGCAATAGATAGATAGATAGATGAGGAAAAGACGTATTATGAGAAAATTACTTACCACACATATTTTATTATAAATCATTGTCATATTTAGCCTAGCCTAGGCTAACATCGTCTAGGCTAGGGAATTCAATCGCTTTCGTCCGACATGGACTGTTCTTCGCTGTGTTTTGAGCATGAAATTCCTTCATTGCTACCACCAGGCCAACCATCCCTATCACTAGATGTACTAGAGGTTATAATAAACGCGAGAGATAAGGGGTTCAGGCACAAAAAGGCTTGCAAACGGTTGTTTTGTCAACACAGATACTAGCTAAACTGCAAGCGTCTGCTTAGTGATGACGTCATACAAAGATGGCGGCATCTTGCGCATTTGACGAACGGATCTCGGATTCACTCGGATTTCGTCTCTAAACGGCAACCTACTGGCAGATTCTTTCGTTATGTTAAAACAAAATTATTGTTTTTGTTTGTTTTCTAGTTTTATGTCGAGTTTTTCGTTATTTTTGCTATTTTTTCGGGTTTCGGCTGGGATTTTGATGCGAGGAATGAGGTTTTTGGCGCGAGAATTGAAATGGGGAATATTTGGTGTGTGGTGCGAGGATTGAATCAACGAAGACCGGTGTAGCGAGGATGGGGGCTCCACTGTATTTCGGATAATTCTGGATATATAATATATATAAATTAGGAGGCATATATCTTGTCCAAAAAAAAAAATTTATCTGCCGAAAGAAACACCAACAAATACGTTATACCTATAAAAATGCTCAAATTCATAAAAGTGTATATGCATTGATATATTATACATACCTATATATTTTCACTAGGCCTAGTTAATTTTAGAGTTATTGATTTGACAGCATTGGTTATTTTTCCTGCTCAATATTTTCTAGGAGTGAGCTCAATGCCTAACGAGAACAGTTCCAAACAGAATATATGTTAAACAATAAACATCGTATATATCCCCCTCCTATACTGATTATACAGGCCTAAAAGTATTGACTGTGCATTTTCCACTATAACATCGGACAGGAATAAGCAGCAATAATAAAATATTCATATAAAATAGTAGGAGCCGAAAAATGAATGAAATAAGGCCACGAACGTAGGTCCGAAGTTCTCCTCCGTTCGTCCGAAGTTATCTCAGCTTTCTTGGCAACCATTTTCCATAAGAAACACCGTATGTCCGAAGTTATCCATACATGTCCGAAGTTATCAACTTTTCAAGCAAACTTTGGACATCATTTAGGATAAGGATAGATAAGGAGTAGAGGGCAAGTTGCTGAAAGCAGTGAAGAGCATGTATGAGGGTGCAAAGGCGGCAGTACGTGTGGAGAGTGAGCAGAGCGAGTTCTTTGACCTGAATGTTGGTTTGAAACAGGGGTGTGTGATGTCCCCGTGGTTGTTTACTGTATATATGGATGGAGTTATGAAAGAAATACTATCAAGAGCAGTGGATGTTGGTGTATCGCTGAAAAGGGAGGGAATTGAGTGGAAGCTACCTATACTGCTGTTTGCGGATGATACAGTTCTGATGAGTGATAATGAATGGGAGTTGCAGGGTCTGGTAAATGAGTTTGGAACAGTGTGCGAAAAACGGAATTTGAAGGTAAATACGGGGAAGAGCAAGGTTATGGTCTTCGAAAGGGGTGAAGTCACAGAGTGTGAGGTGAAGCTGAACGGTCAGGCTATGGAGATCGTCAACTCTTTTAAGTATCTGGGCAGTGTGTTGAGTAAAGATGGGACTATGGATGAAGAGGTGCGGGAGAGGGTACAACAGGGGAAGAGGGTTGTAGGAACGCTAAAAGCAGTAACAAGAAATAGGGTGGTCAGTATGGAAGTGAAGAAGTCCTTGCATGCCAGTGTGATAATCCCGACACTGACTTACGGAAGCGAAGCATGGACGTTGGTTGAGAGACTCAGACCAAGAGTGAGAGCAGTGGAAATGAATTACTTAAGGAGTGCGTGTGGAGTTACATGGAGGGATAAACAGACTAATGAGGAAGTAAGAAGGAGGTGTGGTGTGGAGGTAGATGTGCTGGAAAGTGTGAAAAGGAACAACTTGAGATGGTTCGGCCATATGGAACGTATGGAAAGCGAGAGAATGACTAAGAGGGTGTACGAGAGCGCGGTGGAGAGGTAGACCGAATATGAGGTGGAAGGATGGAGTGAGGAACTACATGAACGAAGGCGGTGCTGGTTGGGGGGAGGGGCGTCGACTGACTGGGGACAGAGGTGCATGGGGGCGGTTCGTTCGTGGCCACCCCTTCGGGGATCGCGGCGTCAGGCAATAGATAGATAGATAGATAGCTCTCTTCTTATGGGGGATAATTTTAGGAGGCTTCCTGGATTACGGCGCACTACCACCATACATCACTTGACCTAGTTAAATCTCTATACAGTAATGTGTTTACACTCAGGAGAAATTGTTAAAAAACATCGAAAAATGTCCGAAGTTACCGCATTTTACGGTAGCCTGTATTTACCTAATTTACCTAATTGTAGTTTACAGGAGTTGAGCTAAGCTCGTGTTGTCCCGTCTCTCAGTCTACTTTTTATCCAATTTTGTCTTGAAAATATGGATGTTCCTTGCCCCTACCACCTCCTCCTCCAGCCCATTCCATTTGTCAATACATCTATAGGGGAAGCTAAACTTCCTGATATCGTTCTTGCAGGTAGGTCTTTTTACTTTGTAGCTGTGGCCTCTAGTTATTCCTGTATCCATAATTAATATATCCTCCCTATCCAGCCTCTCCAGCCCCCGGGTGCATTTGTACATCATTATCATGTCTCCCCTCTCTCTCCTCTCTTTTAAACTCGGTAGATTTAATTTGTCTAGCCTCCCTTTCATATGGCAGTTCTCTGAGACTTGGAACCAATCTAGTAACTGCTCTCTGGATTCTTTCTAACTTGTGAATATGCTTCTTTAGATGCGGGGACCACACCACTGCTGCATACTCCAATCTTGGTCTAATCACACTCTTCATAATTTTCGCTGTTCCTGACCCGCTGGACTCGCACTCCAGCAGGGGGGGGGGGGGGGGGGCCGGACGCGTTCAGCGAGGACTGGAACAGGTGGCAGTCAATATACATGTTTCCACCACCAGACGCACTTTTAATGTGCAAAGTCCTCCACAGGCTGAGAGAGTACCGAGGCAGGGTTTGGTTGGTCGTGCCCCTCTGGCTGGCGCAAGCCTGGTACGCTCAGCTGAAGCGATGGTGCCCGAGTCCCGTTCCCCTGTCGATCTCAGACTTCCACTTGGGGTCGATTGGAGACCTAGGGACCTCGTTGGCATTCGCATCGTGGATGTTTGTGAGGCAGGGTGGCTCCCACAATTTGGAAGACTCTTGACAGACAAGTTTAATCTGCATTGGACAAAGGCTACATAGAAGACTTACGAGTCGCACTGGAATAGTTTCACTAAATGGATTAATGACACTGACCAAACAGTTCCATCAGTTGCATTGGTGTTTCACTACCTTAACTTCTTGTTTGAATCCCGTCACAACATGTACAACACCCTTAGGAACCACCTGTCTGCCATACGGGAGCCTTTTGAGCGCTTAACGGGGTTGGCCGTACCTCAGCGAGAGCTGGATTTTTCATGAAAGCCTGCTTTAGGCTTAGGCCACCCCCGTGTCAGATTCCCCCTCAGTGGTCTCTGGCGGAAGCGTTCAAACTCCTATCTACACCCACTTACACTACCAACCCAACACCTGAGCACTTACTTGAAAAGACATAGTTTCTTCTTGCGTTAGCTACAGGAGAGAGAGTCTCGGAGTTGGCTGCCATGTCTAGTGCCCAGAATTGCTTGCGATTTTCTCCTATCCTCGGGGCGGTCACTTTGGCTCCGTCTGTTTATTTTGTGGCTAAGAATGAACGTGAGGCGCACGTTTTTAAGCCGTTCGTTGTGCCGGCTTTAAAACGAGGACGTGTTCATCATACGCTATACCCGGTGAAAGCTTTGCATACGTATGTACACTCCGCCAGGCCGGTGTCGGGGGTGGCACTGTGGGTGGCACCAAAGACCGGTAGGAGACTCGACAAACGTGCTGTGGGACTTCGCCTGTGTCGGGTTATTCGTGCCAGCAATCCTAATATTCAAGGGTCGGCTCACGACATACGATCGTATGCTGCTACGATTAGTTTCTTGAATACTCATTCACTAGCTGACATTTCCGACACAGGGCTGTGGTCTTCCCACAACACGTTTGTCTCCTCCTATCTGGCCATGTCCACGGGCAGACCGGGTCGTTCTTGTGTAGCGTTGGGCCAAAGGGTTCACTAGGGGTATTACCTGTACTGTTCCTTCAGTCTGTGTTCCTCCTTCTATCCTTTCCTATTCTTTCCATTTTGGGGGGAGGGGGGGTATTATGAAGTACATGCAATTATTACCTAGAATTAAGGGGTTAATCTACTCTTAAGTTTACATTTTTCTATGTTTTCTTACCTAGGTTAAGAAATTGCCTTATTCTAATATTAAGTCTCTTTCATTGTACTTCGGTATGTCTATGCCTCATACCTCATTCCCTCAGGAAATAATTAAGTGCTGGTCACTTATCATTTGTGTGTATCACACTCTCCATGCTATACTAAATGTTCTCATGCATGTGTATGTCTTTACTCTTTCCAGAATTGGATATTCATACTGTCTTTAAAAGGGAGGGGGGGGGGGGGATCCTGTTGTTCATAATCATCTTTATGACATACAGTCAGTCCCCCTAATACACGTATCCTCAGTCCGCGTTTACCCTATTCCATGCCGAGGGGTAAAACAGGTACTCAAAATCCCTAAAACACGTATTGACCCCACAAAACACGAATCACGGTTGAAGAGTGGTGTAAAAATGCTGTTTTTTGTATTCCACGCCACCCCCCCTCCCTACTCCGCGCGCACACCCCTCGGGCCCTCGGAGGCCTAGGCTTCCCCGGCCCCGCCACTGTCACTGGCCCCGTCCCCGGATAAACCCATAGACTTCCCGATCGCAGTAGTGCCTTCACCAGTTTATTCTTCCTAGGCATTTTGAAGTTGTTGAAGGGTGTAGGAAGGCGGTTGTTACACAATAAATGGGTCAAGTCTCAGCGCACGGACACTTAAGGATATTGGGACTGAGAAGGAATAGAATAATTTGAATTTTCTGCCCCTTTAATCCCTCCAACCCGGAAGGGCTCTTGAACGCCCATAACAACCTCGGTCCGCGCAACCCGGAAGGGCTCTTGAACGCCCATTGCTTGCATGCGTGCTTTCGAATGCCGCGCGTACATTTTTGGTATCATGGGACGGTAGGTGGCGCCACCCGGCGTAAACGACGCCACAGCAACAGTATCTACCCCGACGCCATCATGGACAGTACGCCAAATAATGATTCCGCTGTGTCCGATACCGTGCTTCCTACGACGCCCTTGCTAGTTCGTCGCGCCTTACCCCGACGCCATCGCCTAAATGTGTTATCTCCCGGAGGTATTGAGACTATATGAGCGTGCTGATGATGCCAAGTATAGTGTTGATGATATAGTCAGTGACGACTCCAGTAATTATAAGTCGAGTGATTATGGCCATGAGAGTGAGAAAGAAGAGCAATTCCTGGGATTTGCGAGAGAACATGACAGTGATGAGAGTGATGAAGGTGATGTACCAGTTGTTGAGGAAGCTGGTTTACCTAAAGACAGTGAACTTGAGAGAGTGAGTGAGTGGGAGAGTTCAAGGTCACTCACCAAATTTCGCATAAGTGACACGACTCCAAGCCCTTCCCCAGGTAAATCGCCTTTCAAGCTACACTTGTATAAGCAGAAAATACTTGAGAAGGCGGCCGCGGCAGCTAGGGAACAAGCAAAAATACTTGGTGAGGATGAGGCTGTGAGTGAGGGTCAGCGTGGTGACCCTTCTCGTCTGCCATTGTCTCCCTTATCTACCCACGCCACCCAAGATGACCCGGATGCCCCGCATTCTTCCCCACCACCCCCACCATTGCCAAGGGTTGAGGACCCCCCACTTTCGGCCTATTTGCCTCCTAGGTCCCCCGACAGGAGACATACTGCTGCCGAAAAGGGGAAAGGTAGGAAATATACCAAAAAAATTAAGAAAAGTAAGAGAGTTTTGTTCGAGGCTCCCACGGCGTCCACCCCTGCCGGCCCCAGCCATACATCCCCGCAACTTTCCCCACGGTCCTCCCCACCTCTCCCGCCTTCAACATGTCTTTGAGCTCGCATCACCAATACCTGGGCCTAGTGACAGTGAAACATTGCTTTCTGTCACTCGTCGCAGGCCAAGGAGCCCAGGACCTCGGGGGGACACAGCCTCACCTGCCACTCCTTCCCCACCTCGCCCACCCGCACGCCGCCCACGCATCACTGGTTCCCCGCCAGATTATGTGGGGGCCACTGATGATGAAGGGCACCTCTCTGAAGACTCTGGCCATGATTACATAGGTCCACCGTCAGGGCAAGATGACCACTCTGACGATGACTATATGGACATCGACGACCCTCGACCCATCCGCTTGGCCCGGCGTCGTGCTGGCCGCCGCCCTGGCTGACGCCCTCGCCGCCCTAGGGCGCGCGCCTCCCGAGTTGGCCGTGGGCGTGCTGGGCCACCAGCTGGAGCTCCTCGTCAGCGTAGACAAGACCCATTCTACGTTTTTCAGTGGCAAGACGTAGTTGATGGGGATGGATACAACCCTGATGTGCCAGCTTTTGATGAGGTACTGGAGGGTTCAGGCATTACCCCCAATTTTCCTGCAGGCCCCAATGCTCCACCACACGAACTATTTGAGGCCTTCTTTGATGAGGAGGTGGTAGGCTATGTTGTCAAAGAGACAAATAAGCAGCACCAATTCCAGGTCCACTTTTTGGGCAAGGTGACCAAGGGCCACATGAGGCAGTGGACCCCAGTGACTCATAAAGAGTTCATGGTGTTCCTGGCACTCACCATGCTAATGCCTCATGTCAAGAAGCATAGGTTGCCTGACTATTGGATCACCAATGATCTGATATCCACCCCTGCCTTCGGGAAATATATGTCTCGCGACCGGTACCTTGATATCCTCGCAGCGCTCCATCTTGTCACCAACACCGACGTCCACCTCGGTGACAAGCTGTGGAAGATTAGGACGTTGTACGAGATGATGCGAGAACGCTTCACCTCCTACTTCAAGCCCTTCCGCAAGGTCGTCATTGACGAGTCTCTTGTGCTGTTCCGGGGAAAACTCAGCTTCCGGCAGTACATCCCCTCAAAAAGACATCGCTTTGGCATAAAATTCTTTGTGCTGTGCGACTGCCAAACTGGCTATGTCCTGGACTTCCTGGTCTACAGCGGGAAGGAAGGGGACTTGCTTGTGGACCCCCTCATTGGCTTTGGCGGAGCAGTGGTGCAAGCCATGATGAATCACGTCCTCTACACGGACAATTATTACACGTCCCCCACTCTCTCACAGTACCTGCATGAGCGCAAGACGGGGACTGTAGGCACAGTACGAGGGAAAAGGAAGGGCATGCCACCTTTCCCTCCAAAGACCAAAAAAGGTGATGTGTTCAAGAAGAAGTCGGGGCCCATTCTGGCTATCCACTGGCACGACCAGCGGAAGGTCAACCTCCTGACCACCATCCACAAGGGGGAAATGGTGGAGACTGGCAAGGTGGATCGCCGCACCCAGGCCAGGGTGACCAAGCCCGATGCTGTCCTGGACTACAACATCAACATGAGGCTGGTGGACAAGTCCGACATGCAGATAGGCTTCATTGACTGCCTGCGTACCTCGTGCAGATGGTACAAAAAGTTCTTTCTGCATATGGTGGACATGTCAGTTCTGAATGCCTACAATATATACAAGCTTCGGAATGTGAACACACCCATGAAGTTCAATAGCCTGTGGAGGTTCCAAAAGCAGGTGTTGACGGAGCTTCTGGAGAAGTATGCTATGCCACAGAGGGCAGTGGCACATCCTGGGCCCGCCGTTATTGACCGCTTGCAGTGTGCTCAATACTTGATTAGGCACAGGCTTGGTTCCCTGCCTCAGAATGAATCAGGAAGAACACAGCAGAAGCGGTGCCATGTCTGCTACAACAGCAGGGTGAGGCCGAGGCCAGGTAAAAAGTCAACCATGGAGTGTGTGGAGTGCAAGGTGGCACTCTGTGCTTTAGAGTGCTTCTTTGATTACCACTCGAAGCTGGAGTTCTAATAATCATAGTGAAAGTGCCAAAGATAATGACAATATGTACAGTATATATATAGGCAAAAAGTGGAAGTAAACCAATTTATTGTTATACAAAAGTCATGTACAGTAAACTTCCGTTAATCCGAAGGGCAGCGGACCGGCTCTCGTTCGGATTAGTGGATTTTTCGGATTATCGGACTTTACCCCTATGAACCTGTGTATGACGAAAACATTGAGACATTAGGCCACCCAAATGACACAATGGTGCACACACACATATCATATGTTCATGAAATCACTTCAAAAGTTTACCATTGTCATTGTAGCCTATTACCTACTTCAAAACATTCAGATTAATGGTCAAAGGAATCTGCTGATATAAACGTCTTCTTCTTCTTCCGTCTACTAGCGAGTTTGTCTTGCTCTTGAAGATCAGATGTGGTTCGGGAAGTAATGCCTTAACAACGGCACTTCCCTGAGAGGTTCTTGTAATTTTCCTTTTGTGATTTTCCTTTTGTGACGTGCTCTGTTATATTATATTGTATTGAAAGCACCCTTGTCTTGTTGTCTTGAGAGCACCCTTGGGATGCTCCGATCACTGAACTATAAATAGTAGCGTATCGGAACATCCAAAGGTGCGTTTTCAAGCTCAAGACTAATACGTCCAAAGGTGCGTTTTCAAGCTCAAGACTGAATGCGCTTGCAGAAAATGCGGTGCAAGCCAGTAGCGCATCGGAGCGTCCCAAGGATGCGTTCAAGAGCAAAACAAACTCTCTAGCAGACGATGTGGAAGAAGAAGAAGACGAAGGTGTTTACGATTATATCAGTAGCTTCCTTTGACCATTAATCTGAATGTTTTGAAGTAGATAATAGGCTACAATGACAATGGTAAACTTTTAAAGTGAATTCATGAACATATGATATGTGTGTGCTCCATTATGTGTCATTTGAGTGGCCTAATGCCTCAAAAAGGGGACTTTGGGACTTCTTGAAATTCGGACCATCGGGTGAATTCGGATTTGGCCTCAAATTGAAAAATTCGGACTATTGGGAGATTCGAATCATCGGTCGTCGGATTAACGGACTTTTACTGTATTATGAAAACATTTATACAAATACAATTACACCATAATAATATGTGAAAGTGACACATATGTATATACCAAGTGACATTCATATGATTAGAACCTATAGAAATATATAAATCAGTGAAAAAAGACACAATAAATTGTATATAAAACGTTTACAAATCATATAACTAAGTGAAAGTGACACAAGACCTAATATTTGATGGCCAAAGTATAATAAACACCTGTGATTACGAATAATCAGTGCCTAATACAACAATAACCTACCTCAATTACTAATAAAATGTACGGTATCGAGTGAAAATGAGCATTATCAGTGACAGTGACACTCTCTAAAGCATATTTGTCAAAGTGAAAGTGACACAAGACCTAATATTTGATGGCCAAAGTATAATAAACACCTGTGATAACGAATAATCAGTGCCTAATATAACAATAACCTACCTCAATTACTAATAAAATGTACGGTATTGAGTGAAAATTAGCATTATCAGTGACAGTGACACTCTCTAAAGCATATTTGTCAAAGTGAAAGTGACACAAGACCTAATATATGATGGCCAAAGTATAATAAACACCTGTGATAACGAATAATCAGTGCCTAATACAACAATAACCTACCTCAATTACTAATAAAATGTACGGTATCGAGTGAAAATTAGCAATATCAGTGACAGTGATACCCTAATAAACATATTTTATATAATTGGCCTCAAAATAACTAGAAAATATCAAATAAACATCACATTCTCAATATCAAACACTAAAATAGTCTAAGGGAGATAAATACTTTGGCGCGACGAGCGGCTAGGTGTGTCGTAGCCATGGCCGGGGCGACGCGTCCGAACGCGGGAAGAATTTGCCGCCGAAAAGCACTCGTCTTCCCGCGCTCACCATTATGCAACCAGAGGGGCTAGAGACCTCTACTCAATGCCATTCGACAGAGGAAGGTTTGTGGAACATTATTCTTTTTTATTCACAACATTACATGCCATATTCATTGACTTACAGAGTATTTAACATAGCCCAAAGATCGTCAAAACACCCGGTACCGCAGCACAGTCGCAAGCTATAGCCCCCGGGGTTGGAGGGTTAATCATTGTACATTAATGTGTAATTCTCATAGAATCCTTTACATGTTCTGCCCCTTTATACATTGTATAATTTGCCCCTTTCAAGCCCTTTTAAACATTGTACATTAATATGTGTAACACCCTTTGAATAACTTGTAAGTTAGTTTTATATTGTGTGTTTTTTTCTCTCATTTTTAGACCCTGATGATGACATAAGTTGATATGTCGAAACGTTGGATCCAAAATAAAGATGTTGTTCGCTACCTATACCCTTGTGATACTCTTTCTCAGGAAAACCTTCTATTTGGTAGTACCCTCGTAGTATCCAACGTCATAGTATCCCTCCCTTACGCCATACCCCTGCCCATCCAATCTAGTCTATTTAACTTGATACCTGGATAATCTAATAAACCCGGCCGGGTTACACGGGAGACACACGAAGACGTCGTAAGGAGCCTAGATGGCGGATGGGCAAAATTCTTCAACTTTCTCTTCTCTTCTCACCCATATTTATTTTTTTTCTTTAAACTAGTGGCCTCAAAGTGTGTACAACATCCCTAGTAGAGAAAGTAGGTGCTACTCTAGATGTTATCGTTTAATCGCGCTAAGTGGTTACGATAATGCCCGCTCCGCTAGAGGAGCGGGACTATACATAGTATAAGCTCTACGTTGGATACTACGAGGCTAATACCAAATAGAAGGTTTTCCTTATTTGGTATTTGGGAGGTGTCAAACCTCCCAATTCCTCAATTTAAAGTCTCTGTCTAGATGTGCCGAAGGGGGGGTAGAAAAGTGTTCCTGCAAGTCATAAAGAGACAATTTAGGGGCAGAAAGGAATTCAAATGGAGCAGGAGGAACCCCTCCGGCTTGATTTATAGGCATTGAGAACCAAGTGTGGTTGTCCTGAGGTATTTGATGGGAGGATTTTGACGTTATCGTAGCTGCAAACTGTTGCGCTTCAGCCTCCCAGTCCACCCACGGGCCTAAACCTACCTGCCCCACCTGCAGGACTGGATTGTGAGACTGATCTAGAACTAGAGTTGTATCCAACTCTGGCGTTAGCGTATTGAGCGATTTGATATCGTTCATGCCGTCAGACTTTGTCCAATCCGCAAAGAATCGTGCAGAGGAGGCAGGAGATAATGCCGGAGTAGATGAATACACAAAAAATTCATGCGAATAAACATTAGGTAGAGCTTTGATTGTAACATCCAATAAATTACCGTGCTTATCTCTGGCCCTCAACTTCTTACTTTTACTCATCTCTATTACCCACTCACTAGGAACTGGGATCTCCCCCGAAATGGTTGTTTGTGCAATGCTCGGGTTTTTTGCCATGACTTGAATCCACGAGCAGTCGGGACCATACAAGAGAGGCATAGGGCCTTTCCTATGGGGAAGTTTATCAAGAGGAGGGTGAGTAATGTCTGTGATGACACGAACATTGGTAGTTGTTAAGGAGGCGGGCACTGCAGTGCCACTCGCCGATGTGGTCGCCTGATTGACGTTAATAGGGGAAAGTGATATATTAGGTGGCACAACAACTCTGGCTGGCTCTAGAGGCCGCACAACTGAACTTATCGGGGGAGCTCCCGGGGTAGCTGTGGGAGTATCCTGAGATTGTTTAGGAACATTGTATTGGCGCATTACCCAGTGTAAAATATAATCAAGGTCATCAGCTGTTATACATTTACTGTGGGACCCCTTTGACGATTCTGACTCCACTTCTGACCCTTCCTCAGTATGTCTTGGTTATGCGGAGGACAGTTCAACGTCCTCCGGCTCATCCGGCACCTCCATAATTTCCGGTTGATGCCGGGGTTCAGACACTTGACCATTCCCAGGCCAAACTAAGTCAGGGACCGATGAAGGGATGGTCTCTACAATATCACTTTCCCTAACATTATCCTGAAAATGAACAATGGGTTCCACATTTGAGGGTTCATACTGTCTCCATAGACTGCGTCCCTGTTCAATAGGATTTTGAGAATCTGGTATCACTTGACTCACCTGAGAACCATCTTAGTCTTGGTGTCTGCAGGATGTGTAGCCACGGTATTGTTCTGCTAACACCCTTTGCGAAACTATTGGAGGCCTACTCACTGGCAAGCTAAAGTTCAATTTTGGAATGGCAAACTGTACCTCATTAAGTCCCCCCAAAGACTCCCTAGATTCATCCCTGGGAGTCGACTCAGTTCTCTCCGTCCCTACCTTGGAGCTGCCAGATTGGACGTTAGACAATGTGGAGATAGAGGCGGAGGGAAGTGGCTGCGACTCCGGCGTTAGCCGGTGCCGCGACTGCGTCTCTTCCGTGCGGGAACCTTTGTGACCCTTATCAGATATCCTGTGGCTTGACGCCGCCGCGTCATCCTTATGTCTCTTGTGAGACCTAGACGTCTCCACTGAAGACTGCCTGGACTGCTTGAGGGGAGACCTTGACCTGGACCTAGAGTGGTCACGTGGTGAAGGAGAACGTTCCCTCTTGTGGCGGCCCGGGGGGGGGTTGCGTTACTTGAGTCACTACTATCACTGCTACTCACTAAATCTTTTGATAGAATTGTGGGCTTAGCCTTAGATTTGGAAGTTGACTTAGACGGCGTTGATTTAAGAACAGGTAACTTTATTACTAGGTGCTCCCAGAGAGCTTCATCGTCGCAATGTAAAGCCTTATGGGCAATGTCTTTCGAATAGGCATTACAAATGTTCTTAATTTCTTTTAGTTCCACTAGGCACGAATGATCTTTCTTGCTAAATAGTGCGGAATGTAGTTCAGTGCAAATGGAACACTTCTTAAGATACCCAGAGGCCCCGTGATCTATCGAGGCACTTCACACACTTCACGCAGAGTTTATGTGCATAAACTGGAATTAGAGAGCAAGTAGGTGTAGCACAAAGATTGACTAGAGGCATGATGGAGCTAAAAAAAAAAAAAAACGCCGGGATCGGCCCCTTCCCCTGCCGACCTGTGCCGTTACTGATGTGCTGTGATCTGGAAATAGAAAATGTCCAGGAATCAATGCTCATAAGGATAAACCGAGAGGTTCACACATCATAAACACCCCCAAATACGCCGGAAAAATAGCTGTAGACCAACCGCTACTCTAACCTTCCGCTGTACTTGTATATGAAAAAACCTTGATGGTTTCTTCGTCTTTTTGAACCGCTTACCTGTGACAAAGTGTCACTGGCCCATATTGACCATTTTAATTCACTATCGGATCGTCTATTAGGACCTGAGGGATAGTCAATTACTTCACTGGACTTTTCCGCCAGGCATTATAAGTCAAATCATGCCGCGTGAGGTTATCGGTTAGGGCGAGTTCACTTGGCCGGGCCGAGATTACTTCCCTTAGGAATTAGCATTTCCGCCGGGAGTCTAGTGGTACACGCCGGGTAATTTGGAAGTTTCCTTTCTCGCCTGCAAGGTGAGTATCTGGTATCAATACACAGAAAGATACGCCGGAAGAAAAAAACAAACTAGTGGAGGTACCGACTTATCTGAGAAAGTCAGCCACCCCCCAAAAAACCCACCAAATAAGTTAGAACATCTCCTGACACCCTGTTAACATGTATAATATCACCACATGATATTAGGGCTAAAACACAGTATTAATTAAGCAATAAAAATTACCCCTAGCTTGGGGAACAGCAACAACAACAACAACCCCTAGCCTACTAAGAATACCCCTACTGAGGCTCATGGTAATAATCACACTGAATTCGTTACCCTTACCTCTGAAGACACAGCAGCAGCGCATGTAGAAAACCCCACGTCCGAGGGGAAAAGTAAGCAAACACGGACTCTGGAAAGTTCCACACCACGTGTGACAACTCTTGAACCGGATAGTCTGCTAAAATATTTAATAGAATGCAACTACCTCGTATAGATGGCCTGAAGCATGGTCCCCCGGATATAATAGCCTCCTAAATAACTTGTAAAAGCAAGGCTAAGGCACAGAAACAACAACATGAACACATGAGGCGCGGGCCTGAAGCGGACCGATATTTTTTTGTTCTTTTTTTCTATGTGAGTGAGGGAGGCAAAAGGCAGAACTGCCTATAGCGAGTGCCTCCGCCATAGTTGAAAGAGTGACAGGGCCAAAATCAAGGGACGTTCGAGCCAAAATGCCTGGACACACAGAGTTTGAAGCAATTTAAGTCATAGGAAGAGGGAAAGACTGATTCTGGGAGAGAGTTCCAGAGCTCAGCTGTTGAATAGAAGAAATTTTGAGAGTAACGTTTCACTCTTGGGTTGGAGAGTTGCACAGAGTAGGGGTGGGATTGTGTTGCAAGACGGGTACCACATGCCCTACGTAAAGGAGGTGGTATACACTGGGAAAGCTCTGAGGAACACTGATTATTATAGTAGCGATAGAATAGCGAGAGAGATGCAACATTGCGGCGGAGAGAGATTGCAGAGTTGGTGAGTGAACGAGAGATAATGATACGAAAGGCCTTCCTTTCAACCTTGTCTAGGAGAGCGGTGTGAGAGGAACCTCCCCACACATGTGAACAATACTCAATACAAGGACGCACTATGCCCCTGTACAGAGCAAGAAGCTGTGCAGGGGTAAAGAACCCCCTAAGGCGGTTGAGCATACCCAGCTTTTGGGAGGCTGCCTTAACAAGACTGGTAATATGGTCCTTCCAAATGAGAGCAGAAGAAAAAGAGACACCATGAATATTGAGAGAAGATGAAGGATTGATTTTTGTTTTGTTGAAGAATAAGGGATAGTCCGCTGGCAGTTCCGGACGGGTAGATAGCTGGAGAAATTGGGTTTTGAAAGCATTAAACGTAACAAGGTTTTCTCTTCCCCAATTGGAGATAGTAGTTAGATCAGAATTTAAGTGTTCTATGGCTTCATTACGTTTGTCGTTGAGGGATTGCTGGCTGGGACGTTCTGGAGTAGTGTAAGGTTGAGTCGTCTGCATATGAATGGATGGGAATTGAGGTACAGTTGAGAAGATCATTTATAAAAATTAGAAAGAGAATAGGAGATAGGACAGAGCCTTGAGGAACACCGGATATGGTGCCTATATTTTAGTATCCTAATTTAACACTTCCCAATGGGGCTACCAGTTCTAGCTAATCTAAACCTATCCTAGAACAACTCGGACATATACAAATGAGCAAAGGACTCACTAGAGTTAGGCGAACGAAGAATAAAGCGGAGCACTGGCGAGGCACGTCCACACAGTATGCGCGCAGGGGAAGGAAGAGAGAATGGCGTCGCTTGGTTCAGCATGGTTCAGGGTAGAATCCACAGAAGACATCCACGAATTGGAAAGCCTTAACCCATCAGACCCGGAAAGGGCTCTGAGGCACCCATAAAAAACACCACCCGCGCAACCCGGAAGGGTGCTGAGGCTCCGGCAGCTTGAAAGCCTGTAAGCTTGGTGTGCGAGGCGTCCGTCTGACGCATGTAAACAACAGCCGGCAGTACCAACGCCGCGCATCTCCGACCACAAGAAGGAGCGCGGCGCTTGTTCGTGTGTGCCTGTATGTTATTGTTAAGTATCGAAAAGTAGTGTAAAGTGGCTGTTTTTGCCATAAAGTTATCTCC
Organism: Paralithodes platypus; assembly: GCA_032716605.1. Taxonomy (NCBI): domain Eukaryota; kingdom Metazoa; phylum Arthropoda; class Malacostraca; order Decapoda; family Lithodidae; genus Paralithodes; species Paralithodes platypus. Next base: position 10,885,844 of record CM064499.1, on the reverse strand, counting down.
AATGAAATCATCATCACAACTGAACCAGTTGACTTAGAGAGCTCTACTTAACGCCATTCTACAGGTACGAAACACATCTACGCTTGGGGATGCGCGGGAATGCGGAAGCAAGCAAAATAACAAAGATGCGGTAGCCTAGGCGTAGACGTTTTTCGGCCAAAATCCCCGGATTTCGGGGAATATTATAGGTTTGACTCCTGTAAGGAGATAAAGAAAACCTAATATTTAGTAGTGGCCCCGTAATCATTGACGAACATGCCTATTACATAAGGCATCCTCTTCAAACACTAATCCGCCGTAGTTTGAATCTACCGCGCAGAGCATTTAAAAACTGAGGAGCCTTCATCATGAGCGCACGCGACCTCACTCATGGCTTCAGTCATTATGAATTGGGTTCTCACTACGAAAAAACTTCGTAAAAAATAAAAACAAAAAGAAAATAAGAATAACTATCCAATAAGCTTTCCATCATATCGTGGATGTACTTGTGTGGATTTCTGACCAGACGCTGAATCAGGCGTCATTCCTCCTTCACTGACATATCAAGTAAACCAAAATCCTTAATACATCAACGAATGGGAAGGGGACGGTCGGGAGGGCCCCAGTCGTCAATGATTACGGGGCCACTACTAAATATTAGGTTTTCTTTATCTCCTTACAGGAGTCAAACCTATAATTTATTAGTGGCCCCTCCATCATTGACGAACATGCCTGATATCTAAGACTGGAGGGGGACATTCGTAATCATATCATAACTCTAGAAAAGCAGATAATAAAAACAACCACATAGTATTCTTACTTTTTGAAAAATGTATTTAATACGGCGTAGGCCGGAAATATACAAGAAAAAGGGGTTCAGGCAGGTGCGTGCTTCAAAGAAGCCTGCCCGACAAAATAGGTAACCCTGAAGATTCTGAACACAGATCTGTAGTTAAAAAAGGCACCCCACTCAACGAGTGGTGACAAAAATAATAAGTTATAAGTTTATATGTGCACATCATAAACCCCAAAATACATGTGGAGATCAATTGCTAATGAACTCCATTGAACTAATGTTACATTGCTTTCGCAGCTAAAACTACTATAACAACACCGTTGTTTTGTACTAAACTTTGTACTAGCACAAATTCTCGCAGAGAAATTTTCATATCACATTTTAACCTTAAATTGTATCACAGCTCTCATACTCCGGCGGGGTCTAGGGTGTCCTATGTCAACTGACTGCACCCCCCCCCCCCCCTTCCTTGAAAATAAACATAAGTGACTGCAGGGCCACCTAGACCCTCTGCCTTAAAGCTATACATGGTAAGGAAGGTTTGTCTAGAGCAACTGACAAGTATCTAGAGAGAAACGTATGATTAGACGCCCACAACTGTGTGGACGCAATATCTTCAACTGAAAAGTTTTTCAGGAAACGTAAAGAGGCCGCCCACTTGCGTAAATCGTGGGCCCTACCCACAACGCCGGGATTACTCTCTTTAATGACTTCTACCAGAAGAGAGGCTAATCGCCGTTTAAGTAAGCGTTTACCCGTACTCGCTACCCATAAAGCACCTTGGGGGTTATGAGGAGCTATTCTCAAATATTTGGTTAGAGCTTGCACTGGACATAAATTATGATGCACCTTTCCCCTTTTTAACGCCGGCACCGTGAACTCAGAAAACACGTGTGCACTATGCTCATTCTTGGCTACAAACGCCGGGGAGGGTGCAATGGAAATTGAATCATTAAGTCTACCAAACCTAAGACAATTAGGTGTGTTGCTCATCGCCGCCAGCTCAGACACTCTGTTTCCGGTGGCCAAAGCCAAAAGGAAAACTGCCTTCTTTAAGATTAAAGCAAAGTCTGCAGTATTTTGATACAGACGAGAATGAAGTAAAGACAAAGCTTTGTCCAGAGACCAAGTAGGCATGAGCTGACGGGGAGGTGGGCGGAGTTTAAAACACGCTCTCATAAATCCTGTTTCCTCCGCCACCGGTATGGATAGACCTGTAAGGTCGAAAAAGGGCACTCTAATCGCAGTTAAGTGATTCTTCAAAGTAACCACAGATAAACGTTTCTGCTCAAACAGATAGTTCAAGTAATTAAAAACCAATGCCACTGAGGGTACAGTTTGTTCCGTTCTAACAATCCAAGAAGTAAAAGCTTTCCAATGAGATTGATATTGTCGCTTAGTAGACTGAGTATATTGATTGAGCAATTTATTGGTCACATCCCTACCGTATGGTGCTAGCCACTTGGCCTCCTGAATGTCCATAATGCAAAAGTCAGCGAGGTCTCTAGGTTGCCAATCGTGTCTAAGTGGAAGTACCCGACCGGGAGCTATACCGGGTCCGGGCACCACATTATTAACTGCTGGTACCACACCTGCGCCGGCCACAGGGGCGCGATTAGCGAGACTAAGCCTCGATAAACTCGTAGTTTGTTCACTACGTGGCACATTAGTGACGCATCTGGCGGCGGAAACAGATAGATGGAGCTCCATCTGTTCCAGTCTGTCATTAGGGCGTCTGGCCCCCCTGCCGGCGTTATCGCCCGGCGGGTGAGGTATAGAGGGAGCTTGTGAGTCTCCTCGGACGCAAAAAGATCCACTTGTGGATGGGAGAGCTCCGCAATCATTAGGTCGAAAATGGGTTGCTTGAGCTCCCATTCTACTGTCGTGCTCTGTCTCCGGGACAGAGCGTCTGCCCAGACGTTCGCTACGCCTGGGAGATAAGATGCGTGAAGATAAATATCTAGACTGGTGGCTAGAACAAAAATCTCTTCCGACACGAGTAGCAACTTCCTTGACCTCGTTGACCCTTGTTTCTGAATACAGTGAACTGCATTCAGATTGTCCATTCTGAAGGCCACTGACTTGCCCCGTAACGCCGGGCCGTGAGCCTGAAGGAAATACAAGGGGACTAGTAACTCTTTGACATTTATGTGAGAGATTTCTAAGTGGGACCAAAGTCCCTGACCCTGGTGCCCCTGATTTGACTGAAATCCCCACCCTATGGTGCCTGACGCATCTGTGTCTACCCATACCGTTGGAGGAGGAGAGGTCCATGACATGATTGAGTGCAATGTTTCCCTCTTCGCCCAGACCGCTAGTAAGGTGTGGATTAATTTTGGTATGGGCCATAATTTTCCCGCCGGTAAGAGTGGGAAATATTTGTTGCCTTCCAATATTAATCGTTTTACTTTCAACCGGCCCAACTTGACAGTTAGCTGAATCCAGTTGAGAGAGCCGACCAGAGACTCCCAGACTCTTCGTGTCGTAGTCAGACTGTGAAGAAACCTGTTGCGATTGTCCACACTCTGACTCAGAGTGAGAGCGGCGGTGTCCCAGACCAGCCCTATCCACTGAATTACTCTTGAGGGAACAAGGTTTGACTTTACCAGATTTACCTTGAAGCCTAGAGTTTTGACATGATTTAAAATGATATTGACATGTTTTATGCATAATTGTTGTGTCTCTGCCACCACCAGCCAGTCGTCTAGATACCACAACACTCTGATTCCCTGTTTTAACAACGGCATCAGGGCTTGCCGGACTAGTTTCGTGAATAATCGAGGTGCTAGGTTCAAACCGAACGGCATCCTCTGAAAAACAAAATTTTGGTGCCTGATCCTCAAGGCCAGAAACCTTTGAAATCTTTTGTTGACCGACACGTGCCAATAGGCGTCTGTCAGGTCTAGGGAACACATCCAGCCTCCCGGCGGAAGTGTTAGCCTGATTTGATGAACTGTTAACATTCTGAAAGACTCGTTGTAAATGTGAAGATTCAGATAAGACAGGTCTACGACCGGCCTCATCTGAACACTGTCCCGTTTGGGAACCAAAAACAGTTTTGACGTGAATACAGGGTAATCTGGAGGGACCGGGATGATGACATTCTTGGCAATCATCTCCTGGACCAGCAACTCCACCTCTAATGAAACACAATTTGCCGTTGTCGGCTGACGTAAGCGAGGTCGCCGGAGCCACTGCCAAGTGATGCCTTTGCGTGCCACCATCCGTGCCCAGGTTTTTAACGGCCATGCTTGGTGACACGTTCGGAATGACCAAGTTAGCAGACAAGGGTTCGCCGGCTGTACTTCCCTCGGTTCCTCCGGCTCTAAGATAGGCACTGGGAGTGAGAAAGACTTTAGTTTTTTGATGGTGGGTTTGGTGGTGTTGGACGCTTCGCCGGCTGGCTGGTGTGGGCCGAAGACTGGCCCTGCCCCGGCTTATACTGGCCGCGTCCCCTCTGTCCTGAAAACCCTCTCTGTCTATGCCTGAACTGACCCAGGGGGGATTGGGAGGACTTAGGCGGAAGAAACGGCTTAGAACCCCCTGGCTGAGCTTTAGTAGGAGGCTTAGGTTTGGGGAAGTTAAATGCGGGTTTCTTAGCCTGTGCGGGACTGTGCTTCACGGCCTGTGCCATGTTAAACACTGTTCGCCATACATCAGGGGACATTAAAGAAGGTGTAAGTACTGGGGACATTACCACCTGGTTAGCAATGCGATCAGGCAGCTTGCGAACTAATGACATCCTAAGATCCTGTCGTGCTCGCACCGCCTCAAGTAAGGCTGTGCGTATGTCACCTAAGGATTGAATCGACGACTGAAGAATCAGACGCCGGGATAACTCAACTGATCTTCGAGCATCCGCGTCTGCGATTGCCTGAGTAGACCTGAGTAAAGACTTAGCCACCTGTTGAGAAACTATGTACTGTGAAAACAGGCGGAAAGCTTTTCCCCTTAGCCTAAATTCTCTGTCTAGGTGAGAAGGGGTAGGGGTAGTGAATGGTTCCTTTAGTTCACAAAGATTAATCTTAGGGGCAGCTAAAAAAGAAAATAAAGCTGACGGAACTCCGCCGGCAGAACCTACCGGCATGGAGAACCATGAATGTGTATCCTGAGGGATCTGGTGGTTAGATTTAGAAGTGAAAGTGGTTGCAAAGTTTTGAGCCTCTACCTCCCAATCCACCCAAGGTCCTGGTCCCAACTGTCCCACCTTCAACACTGGATTAGCTGTCTCGTCTGTGACGGTCTGTAAATCTAGTTCAGGAGTAAGAGCCGACAGAGCCTTAATATCATTAAACCCATCCAGCTTAGACCAGTCTGAAAAAAGTTTTGAAGCTGAGGCAGGGGGTAAAGCAGGCTTAGATGCATAAACAAAATAATCCTGATGATAATAACTAGGTATAGCCTTGATATGTACGTCCAAAACATTACCCAAGGCATCCAATGCCCTTAATTTCTTAGACTTATTTCCCTGGATAAACCACTCACGTGGTACCGGGAGTTCCCCTGACAAGGTAGGCTGGGCAAGCTCTGGCTTAGAGGGGTTCAAAGGGACCCATGACTCGTCTGGCCCATAAAGCAGGGGCATAGCTACCTTTCTAAGAGGCGCTTTGTCTAGAGGGGGTGGATTAACATCCGTAATGACCCTGACATTTGACGTAGTGAATGCCGCCGTAGCTGGCTTAGAGCTCCCTGCCGGTGACAGAGTAGGAGGGTTAGGAATCTTAGATAAATCGATTGACGTTATCAGAGGCCGTACCGCAGAACTTGTCAAGGGAGCCCCCAAGTCCATTGTGGGGTTTTCTCGTTGTTGATTAAAGAATTTTGATAGAGCATGAGTAAGTAACCCATCAATTTCTTGTGCTGTAACAAACTGGTTAGATGCAGAACTTTCAGGTGAATCAGTATTATCATGGGCGGCGTCCAGGCCTGAGCCTGACCTTTGTCCCTCCCTATCTGAAATTAATGACACTTCATCTTGTTCCTCCCGATCCTCCTGAGAAGACCCCGCCGAGGCAGGGGCACCTTGTTTCCAAGATAAATCAGGGATAGAGGATGGGGTCGCCGCGTCCCTGTGGACATCGGCTACTGTGTGACTCGTATGAGTCGGACGTGGATGGTCAGACCCTGGCTGAGCAAACCGCCAAACACCGAGGCTCTGGCCTACGCTCTCTTGAGAGTCTGAAACATTCTCAATTATTGAATTTCCTGAACTTTCCGTTTCTAGGGTTAAAATATCAATAGGTAAATCTTGTTTAGGGACAGGCGCTTCACTATACTCTGAGGCTGTAACAGAAACATTTTCAGGTGTAGAGGTACGATGAGATGCACTAGACTTAGTAGAATGTCGAGAGGACTTCTTATGGGAATCCTTTTTGGAGGATTTGTGGCTACGGTGAGACCGCGAACTAGACCTAGGTTTGGAAGAATCACCACCATGGCCACTGGGGGAAGCTTCAGTCTTACACTTCTTACTAGCCGGGGAAGAGGCCCGACTTGAAGACCGCTGTCTGAGGGGTGACCTTGACCTCGATCTCGCCTGCGACGAGGAGGTGGCTGCCGGGGGAGTAGGCTCTCTCGGGCGTTTAAACGTATCCACAGACGATACAGAACCCTGGCTAGTCTCTGTCGGCTTAAAACCCGTTACTCTAGAGGTACGTTTAGGGGGAGGGTGCTCTGACAGCAACTTATCCCAAAGTGGGACGTTGTCACATTGAAGTGACTTATGTGCGACAATGGTAGTATAGGCCGACATTTGTTGTCTGACCTCTCTCAACGCTACCGCCGCGGTCTTGTCATTGTCACACAGGACTTTATTGGCTAATTGGGAGCAAAATGAACAATTAAGTGTAACCCAGAGACCCCTTGAACGGTCTAGACATCTAACACACCTTATGCAAAGGGTATGCGCAAAAATTGGGATACCCGCGCAAGTAGGGGTAATGCACAGGGCAAAAACTGGGGCCACATTAGCCATGACAGAGACTCGTGTGAGGAAACTACCGCCGGGTCTGTATTGGTCCGCCGGAGCTCAGCTCTGGAAAAATAAAGAAAAATTTCCAGGAATTAATGCTCATAAGGTTAACCCAAGTGTTCGCATACAAGTGTTAATAACCCGCCGGGTAACGGGATGCAAAGACACAGCTAACACATCTCGCTACGCGGCTGGGTGTAAAGAGGCTAAACAAATCTTCTTAGCTAAAGAACATGAAGAATACCCTCTGATATAATGGTCCAGTATGGCACTTATAGTCTGTAGGAGGTGGTGACTGTCTCAAGATTCAATTTTGTAACAAAGCCCCCCCTCATAAAGACGCCGGCCCTTGAAATATTTTAGTAGAATAGCCCAGGGCAGGAATATACGAGATCTGATTTTTTAACGAATTGTCCCAAACGATCGTCGTAAAAATAGAAGGCGGCGATACTGAAAGTATCACCCAATTAAGGTTAATCGAAATTGAATTTGTTTATAAATTCCTTAGTTCCTCCACTTAGGGGCACCCGCCGGGTGTGGGAATCGATTTGGTTAAACCTCACTGATCCTTCAATTGCCGTAAGAGTAAAGGCAGCGATACACAGAGTATCACTCAAATGGATTGGTTAACTATATGAGACCTAAGTCGTTTTATCCCACCCTGCTCAGGTGCACCCGCCGGGTGAGAAGTCTAAAAGTTAACCCCACAAGTTCCTGACCCCACTTCTTTGTAAAAGATCGCCGGGGAGGAACGCCTAAACAACAGCTAGGTTTTCCATGTGGTTGTCGTAAACCAGGTAGAAAAACCTATAAAAAACGAGTGTTCTCAAGAACGTCGTTTCTTTATATATATCTATATATATATGTAAGGATGGGTACAGCCATCCCGCCGGGAATTTAAAGGAGGCCTGAAACCAGGCACCCACAGAGACGCAGTCCTGGAGAGCCACAGACACCTCCCCACGCCGGGGAACCAGCCAGAGTTAAAAACCACGTGTGGCCCAACACTGCTCATCGGTCAGGATTTTTCATGGTGAAACCGAGAAAAACCCGCCGGAAGGCAAACCCCACCCTGAACAGACACCATCTGAACAATACGACACGAGGAGAGACACGCACGACTAACCAAGGTCACAACATAATCCGTGGAATTAGCCAATACACAACTAAACCAGGAAACAAATATAGTCCGAGGAATTAGCCAATACACAACTAAAACCCGGATACACATGACACAGTAGGGCATATTTATAAAATAAATAATAACACTAGACATGTGGCAAAGCTACGAGCGGCTGGCTAGGCCTAGGTAGACGGCATGAAAATAGTTGAAATATAAACACACACTGGAATATCACAACAGGAACCACCGCCAACACACCACCGAAGCGATAACTTCCCACCCCGGGAAGCCTGACACGGACCCAGAAAAAACTTCACTAAGTGAAGAAAAATACGCTGGGAACGTCAGCAAACACACAGCTTACCTCATCAGAAGGATAAAAGGCAGCAATAATTAACGCGTAATGAAAGCCGCCTGCATCACCAACTAACACAACTGTGAAAAGTTCACGTGTCCACAACAGGACCACGAGGGTACATCCGAAATAGATGCCCCATACATACGACCCAAAATACACTGCACTGCGGGCAACCAGCCCAGGACACTCCTGCTACGCCTATCCTAACCTTACTCGATACATCCTAGAGTAAACAAATGAGAAAAAACTCACTAGGGACGCAACGAATGCGGAACCAGCGGAGCCTGAAAGGTACGTCCGGGCAGGCTGAGCGCAGAGCAAAGAAGGAGGAATGACGCCTGATTCAGCGTCTGGTCAGAAATCCACACAAGTACATCCACGATATGATGGAAAGCTTATTGGATAGTTATTCTTATTTTCTTTTTGTTTTTATTTTTTACGAAGTTTTTTCGTAGTGAGAACCCAATTCATAATGACTGAAGCCATGAGTGAGGTCGCGTGCGCTCATGATGAAGGCTCCTCAGTTTTTAAATGCTCTGCGCGGTAGATTCAAACTACGGCGGATTAGTGTTTGAAGAGGATGCCTTATGTAATAGGCATGTTCGTCAATGATGGAGGGGCCACTAATAAATATATGGAATACATAGCCGGGGCTGGAGGGTTAATATAACAAATTTTAAGTTAATTTTAATTTTTAATTTTTAACAATTTTTTTTCGTAGTGAGTATCCAATCATAAAGACGATTCCAAAAGAGAATTAGCGTTACACTTATGATGTAGTACTCTTTCCCTTGCGGCGGGTGTTTCAAACAAGCTGACCGCAGGTGCTTGAAAGGGGACTATTATACTAATAGGCATATCGTCAATGATGGAGGGGCCACTAATAAATATAACCTTGTTACATATGATTACATAAAAAAATCAGCATAGGAAGGCTTGTAAGCCTCAACAAAACACACCTAGTAGGGCAAAACATTTTTGTTTTTTTGTTTTTTTTAGAAAAACAGAGTTACACCTGGCAGGATGTCTCTCTCTTAATATAACAATTTGTACATGTTTCCCACGTATTACCTACTCTCTCACACCCAAACATACATTCTCTCACTCTTACTCGCTCAACAATGTATGAGGCTAAAATTACAAGTTATGAGGCCTAAATCAGGATTTTCCCATGCCTCAGAACTGTGCAATTGTGCATAAAATTTGTATATACTTTACCAGCATAATAAACCTATCTATCTATTCTCAAACCCTTCTGTACGAGCAACTTCTATAAAATTTTATTCTAGCTATATTTAGTCGATTTTATGCAGTTTGAGAAGGATAAGTGTTAGTAAAAAAGGGTTAAGCTAAGTGAGAGCTTGAGTTTATAAGAAAAATGCATCAGGACTGCTTAGAAACACAAGATATAACCAGGGCTGGGTGAGTACCTATTGGACAGAGCCCGCATACCAAACACCAAAAGGTACGCACTTTATCAAACAGCATTTTTCAAATGTAATTTTATTTTAGGAAGTGGATAACTTACACCAGAAATGTTGTATTTTTCAATTAGAAAAAAATAAGACATACATAATCTGTGGAGGGATTTTTTTTTGTGAAAACCAATATGTACGCAGTGCGTGGTGTCCAATAGGAACGCGCGTACATTCAGGGCACCATGCACTGCGTACCTTCTGGACCACCCTCGGGGTAAATTGAATTGGATAGTACTCGGACAGTTTCAGCGAAAAGTGGCTCTTATTCATCCTTGTAGTAGAGGTGGCCTTAGAATGTCATGTAATGTGGCTTAAGACTCTCTGGCAGCCGTTTGAAAAAATGCATACCGATTGTTTTTTGGTATATGGGCTCTGTCCAATAGGTACGCACCCAGCCTTGGCTTTAGCTTATGTTTCTGAGCAGTCCTGATGCATTTTTCTTATACACTACATCACAGAATGTACCTGCAACTAGAAACAATTATAATTTTCAATTTGAAAATGGGTCATTAGACACTCAAAGAAAAGTGCAACTCTTAGATTTTCATAAGAAAGCAGTGTTTTTTACACTTTCACTTATTTTTGTTGCTGCACCTCTTCAATCTTACCAAACTAAACTATTGATACCTGATGACATGAAGGCATAATGGTTAAGCTTTAAGATGAGACCAAATCTAAATGTCCAAGTGTTGTCATATCCTCTGGAGAGGTTTTTAAATGCCAAGTGAGTACCTATTGGACCGGTGCGTACCTATTGGTTACCTTACCCTACCTTATAAGTAATAAACTAGTTGTATGTATATGCTTCCCTTTTGTTTGACTTATCCACCTGAGCATGCTATAACCCAGGCCTTAAAATAATTGTATAACATAAATAATCTATCTTCACTTCCAATAAGAGTGGAAATTATACCAGAAAATTTGTCAGACAAATATTGACCATCAGAAATTGACAATAGAAGTTCTAGTGCGATGTAAACTAACCAAGCCTTCCAGAGTGGTCCATGTCCAGCCTTGTAGCCGGAGATGATCCAGGAGGCAGCGTGGCACAGCTCATGGATCAGGGTGTCGCGTAGACGTTCAGGGCAGTCTATCACCTGAGCAATATGGACATCAATAGTATTATATTAAATAGGAGTAACATATGTAGAATATATTTATGATGCAGTGCACTGTCTGAAAGTTTTATTAACATTAACCCAGGAAGTATGATAAGGTTTCCGGAAGGCATAGTATTTAAACATATTGAAAAGAAAACTTTAAATACCATGCTAGTGTCGGGGAATGTCTCAAAATTGGGTGACACATAGAAAGTTGTAGTTGTTGTTGTTCCCCAAGCTGCCTGGCCGAACAGCCCCAAGGCCCCGAGCAAGGCAAAGGCCATAACTGAGCGCCCCCACGGAACCCTCCCTGCCGACCACAATAAAGCCTGGGTGACCGAAGCCACTCCATGGCGGGGAGCGGAGGCGGGTGCGGAAACGCCTGGTAAACCAAAGCCCCACCCAGGGCCCTGTGCCCCTCAGCAAATATGAAGAGAAAGTTGAGGGGTAAAGGAAAAATGTGACGCTTTGGCTTCCAATCTTATTAGATTGGGAGGTCAATCCACGGAAGAGACGCCGTCACTTGAGATCTAGAAAATATATAAGTAAAAGGAACAGTCAGAGTAAGCTATGGGTATGGCAGAGATCGCTCAGTTCTCACTCTGATAGACCAGCCCATCACCAGTTGTAGTATCTCTCTATACTTGCCTCCTTTTCATGTCTATGGTGGGATAGCCTATGGACTTGCTATCAGATGCTTGGTGGTAGCTTTAGTTTGCTCCATGTATTATAATATATAATTATACTTTCGTCCGGTTATGATTACCTTGTGTATCTAGGAGATGTAGGGTACATTTTGTATTTAGTTAAATGAAGTTGATATAGGCACAATATTGTTTATTGTGTGAAATAAGATGAGGAATGTTCAAATTTACTTTATCGTCTTTATCTGATTTAGTTTGTGTAGAATAACATTTGTGTAGGTGCCATGTTGATCAGAAAGGTACTTAAAATAAGATGTTATCATAGCAGGCACTGTACTAGGAGTGAATAGAATCGTAAAATTTACTACAGGCCTTATGGGAATAAATTAATTTGATTTTCGTGCTCTCCCGAAAATTGGCGGGAAAATCGATCACATCGCCAATATTCAATTTTGTGTTTGTGGTCAGGTCTTATTTTATGTTTTGTCAAGCTAGGACGCCTTTATATATCATATGCAAATACGTGAAAGATACATCATTGAAGATACTTGAGATTTGAGTAAGTAATGTAGTATTTTTGTTCAGTAATAAAGCAGTGCATGGATATATAATGGCCTCGATTTCGTATCACTCTTGTTGTGCTATTATTAATCATTTTATTGTAGGATATGTAGGATGTTCTGATTTATATAATATCATGAGCTTGGTGTGGGATTGAGATAGCTTTATTTTGGTGTATTCATTATTATCAAGCATTGTAGTATTGCTGAGTTATCTTGAATTGTGTTGGGTTCGAAAACACAAATTCTCAAGTAGGTTGCACAATCGACAAAGTGGTACTTCTGCGACCACATGAGGGTCATAAATCTAAGGGGGCAGTTCGCTCCTTATGCCAGTCCGAGATCGGAGGTAAGAGAGTCAACAAGTGTGTGTGCGGGGAAGGAAGATAGGAGTTTTAGTGTTTTAAAATATATCCTTGGTGACCAAGTAGCTGGAGGATTATTTCACTGAGTATGTAAGGTAACTTGTCTTGGTTCTTCCATTGCTAAATTACTATTGAATTTAATTACTTTTAATTAAATTCCCACACCATGTTTTACAACTGTGAGCCATTATAATATATTAGGTTAAGTGCATACAAGTGTCATTTATTTTAGGATTAAGACATTGTCATATGTGTATTGATAGAGTATGTAATATGTGTTGCAAACCTTTATTTATGCAATAGGCTAACAAGCTAAATTTTATAGCAGTGAATTTTGGATTATAGATGTGATAGCATAGCCTAGTATTTATTGGTGGCTCCTTACGTCAATGACGTAAGAGCCTATGATAATATGGCCTCGTTCCGGGCTCCTCAAGAGCCCGGGTTAACCTCGATCACGACGGTCGAGAACCAAGATCATCTTAGGGGGTACCCCTTAATCATTCCTAAGGTACGTCATTGGGACGGAGCCACTGGAAAGTAGAAAATAAAAAATAAAATAATTAACACAGTTTGAACACCGCGCCTACGCGCATTCCGATCTTCCTCTGTTTCCCATACCTTGCCTGCTACCCCCACCTCCCCAGGAGCGACCTCTCTCGACCGTCGCCCATCCAGAAAGGACGTATATTCCTTGCCTCCCTTTTCAGTTTTGCATAGCCCCTCTTAAACGCGTCAGTTTTTAGTCCATAGTGAGTCTATATTGCAGATTTAAATTGTATATGCATTTAGGAATGTATTTATTTTATTGTATTCACTTGTAACCTGAATAGGCAAGAACTTAGTTTCTGGGCTGGTCGACATTCGTGTACTCAGGACGCCACTTTGCTTTACTCAATTATTTTTTTATCATACGAGCCTTGGCTCATTAGCTGCAGTGTCTTTTTTTTCTGTGAATGTGTGTATTAACGTTGTAGCTTGATATTAATTTCCTTAAGTGTTGAGTACTGTGTTAGTGTCAAATTCATAGAACTTTAATTCTTTGCTTTTACTCCCCAAGGTTGTGCGTTGGCCAGGGGTTTACTTTTCATAACCATTGTTAAATTTTTATCAGAATTTTAGTTCCCAAATTTTAATTTTGAAAATGTTTTGACCTATTTTCATTAAATCCCAACCAATGTGAAGTTATTCATTAATTTATCACAAAACACATTGTAGGGAATAAATGGTTCATACCATACCAACTACAATACCTTCAGTATTTACCATCAAAGTTTTTCTATGTGACGGTGGAATTCATATTGTTTTTACATTAATCAATCAAGAGTGCCTTATCAATTTAGTATTGGTTCCTTCGTCAATGACGAAGAGCCTATACTATATATAGGCTGAGATTCCGGGACCCGTTCGGGATTCCCCGGAGTTCTTATCACAACCGTTGCGTATATAGCATAAAAACAATCCTTGGTTAATACCCATTAAATCTTACCAAGGGCTCGTTTTTGAAAATGAATACCACTAGAAATAAAATTTAAAGAAGAATCTATCATTTCAAACCTCCCGGTGCCTCAGCCCTCCAGCTGTGCTGTCGTTATGCTCCCCTTGCACGTGATGCCAGACTTTCTAGCGTGTTTATCTGCCTCTTTACGGTTGTGATCCAGGCGAGTCGGACGTGTGCCCCCTTGCTCTGGACGTCTCAGCGTTTGCCTGGCTTTCTCACTCCTAGTGAGTCCTTGTTATATATTATTTGAGTTAGGTCCAAACATGAATTGAGTAACCGCCCTGTATGCTTCAGAGGGCCACCGTCCACGCCTGTCCACACCGAAAGTATATGGATACTGCTTCGCCATTCTTAATATTTGTTGTTCGTCGTAGTAAGTGATTATTGTTATATTAGGCTATATCTTATACAATGCTTGCATTTAATTATTTACTTATCGTAGGCTATTATTCATCTTATTCGTGTGCCCTCAGGATACACGTTGAACTCTAAGGATATTATTAATTCAAGTTTTCTTTGTTGTAAAGTAGCCTACATTATTTCCTGAAATTCTACTAGTATTAAATTTTTCAAAGTCACTTCACTTTATAGAGTGCATGCTTCTAGCATTACTTCAAGCTGATAGGGTCTTAGCTAGACTTATTGATTCCCTTATATGTCCCATTCTTGTACCAGTACTTATTTATAAGGCCATGCTTGTTCGCCACCTCGGGCAAGTGTCCACGAGGGCGGCCAATAGACCTAGCTAGCTCGGCTTCCCTCTACTGAATTTTACATGAGGGACCAATTATTCTCTTCCTATATGAGTAATATGTTATGAAGTGCTTCGATACCAATGATTCCTAAGAGTTTGCATGACCAAGTTCAAGAGCATCAACTAAACCTATACAATTTGCATGCTTCGAGTCCCGGAGTCGGCGGGGCTCCTGTGTCCCTCCGTTCTCTCCGGGTCTCCGGGTTTAGAACTCCGGGTACTAAATGGTTTCGAGTAAATAAAGTATAAGCACCAACATAATTATATGTTAATTTCTTAAATAGAAAGAGTTTGCATGAAACCAAATGGAGCAACAAAGTTTCCTCCAGTGCAAGAGCACCAACACAATTATGTGTTAATTTCTTAAAATAGAAAGAGTTTGCATGTGAACAAATTGAGCAACAAAGTTTCCTCCAGTGCAAGAGCACCAACTAACCCTATACAATTGCATGCTTCGAGTCCCGGAGTCGGCGGGGCTCCTGTGTCCCTCCGTTCTCTCCGGGTCTCAGGGTTTTAGACCTCCGGGTACTAAATGGTTTCAAGGAAACCGAGGAACAATAATAATAAAAAGAAGTTCCGGTTAAATGGAGAAACAAAGTTTTCCTCCAGGTGCACAAAACACCAACAAAACCAAGGAACCAAAAGGTTCAGGTTAACATAAAGGAACGAGTGCTTCCTCCGGGTACTCCGAGTAATACAAAAACCAAGGAACCAAAAGTTCAGGTTAAATTAAGGAACGAGAGCTTCCTCCGAATACTCCGGGTACTACTGAAAACCAGGGAACCAAGAAGTTCAGGTTAAATTTAGGAACAAGGCTTCCTCCAAGTAGGCCTACTCCGGGTACTAGGGGTACTCAGGGTACTCCGAGCAATACTGAACTCCGGGTACATACTGAAAACCCAGGAACCAAGAGGTTCAGGTTAAAATTAAGGAACAAGAGCTTCCTCCAAGTACTCTGGGTACTCCGGGTAAACACTGACATCCCAGGAACCAAGAGGTTCAGATTCAAATAAGGAACGATAGCTTCCTCCAAGTACTCCGGGTACTCCGGGAACTCCCGGGGGGGGGGGGGGGGAACAATGTTTTCCTTCAGAAACAAACATCCAATGTACCAAAAGGTTCCGGTTAAATTAAAGACCAACGTTTCCCTCCCGAGTTCTCAATGTAGACCAATGAATGGAAAAAGAAGGGAGGAGAGTACTCCAGTGGCATTTATGATAGCCTATAGACTATCCCACTTAAATCCATTCTTATATACGATGTAGCGAATATGCTACCCTACTCTAAATTCTTTAAAACATTCATAGGGCCAGCAGGCTACTCGACATTACATGAGCCTTATACATAAGGAACTGGTACATGCTTTGGTTCTTTGCTCTTATATTATGTAACATTGATTCTTGGCCTTTTTCTGACAGGTGGGCTATAGCTCTCCTCAGTAATCTCCGCCCCCTCACCTGAGCCACAACTGACGAGGTATGTACGCCAGATGTCTTGTGTGAATCGTACATTGATTAAGTGGGCTCCTAAAAAATGTACAAATTGTGCACTCTTCGTGTAACACTACCACAATCCGAGTGGCCACATAAAAGCAGCGGGGGCGACTCAGGTATTACTAAACATTTGGGATGAAGTGAAAGTTTATTTCTCACGCGAGCGCGCGATCACGGAAGCGGCCAATAGGCCTAGCTCGAGCATCACTACTGAATTTTATAATATAAGAGATAGATGATCTCTTCCTATATAGATATATAAATATATAAATATTATATTATGAAGTTTTTCGAGGGATTTACTTAATTTTTCAAAAATATAAGCGGGGGGCCAATGGTTCCGATATTGTTGACCTATAAGGAACAATGTTCCTCCGGATACTATTCCTATTTTTAAGCCAAATATTGACTCGATATTATGAAGTTTTCTCACGCTCGTCACATCGAGTGCGGAAGTGGCCAATAGGCTATAGCTCAGAGCCTCACTCTACTGAAAGTTACAGCACAAGAGATAGATTGGTATCTTCCTAGATATAAGTATTATACAGTGGAGCCCCCATTTTCGCTACACCGGTCTTCGTTGATTCAATTCTCGCACCACACACCAAATATTCCCAATTTCAATTCTCGCGCCAAAAGCCTCAATTCTCGCATCAAAATCCCAGCCGAAACCCGAAAAAATAGCAAAAATAACGAAAAACTCGACATAAAACTAGAAAACAAACAAAAACAATAATTTTGTTTTAACATAACAGAAGAATCTGCCAGGCGCTTGCCGTTTAGAGACGAAATCCGAGATCCGATCGTCAAATGCACAAGATGCCGCCATCTTTGTATGACGTCATCACTAAGCAGACGCTTGCAGTTTAGCTAGTATCTGTGTTGACAAAACAACCGTTTGCAAGCCTTTTTGTGCCTGAACCCCTTATCTCTTGCGTTTATTATAACCTCTAGTACATCTAGTGATAGGGATGGTTGGCCTGGTGGTAGCAATGAAGGAATTGCATGCTCAAAACACAGAGCAAAGACCAGTCCATGTCGGATGAAAGCGATTGAAATGCCTAGCCTAGACGATGTTAGCCTAGGCTAGGCTAAATATGACAATGATTTATAATAAAATCTGTGTGGTAAGTAATCTTCTCATAATACATATTTATTGGATGTATTTGGGGCGAAATGGGTACTTGAGGGGTGGCTGGACAAATTTAGAACCTAGGCCTAGGCTAGGCCTAAAAAATTTCACATGATAGAAACAATGCCCCAATCTACAGTATTTATGGTTAGGACTGTCATTTAGCCATGTCTACATTATTATTTACAATGCAGAAGATTTAGGCCTAGGCTACTTGATGTAGCCTAGACAAAAAACATGTTTTCATAGCCTAACACTGGGAAAAAGTGCGGTAATTGTTTAGATTTTGGGCCTTTTTTTTTCTAGTTATTAAAAACTTATTCTATGGTGTATTATATGATACAGTATAATGCATAAAATTTAATTTGTGTACAATAAAACATGTTTTCATAGGCAAAAAATAGAAAAAGACACAAATTTTGGCATGAGCACGGAACCGATTGAATTTTCCCCATAAGAACAGTGCCCCGATCTTGGCTGTTTCAATCCTAGCTCTATTTCTGCGGAACCGATTAGCAGCTAGGATGGGGTCTCCACTGTATGAAGTTTTTCGGTGGATTTACTTTATTTGTCAATAGATAAGCTGGGGGCCAATGGTTCCGCTATTATCGAACTATAAGAAACACCGTTTCCTCCGGGTACTATCCCTATTACAAACCAAATATTGACAGTATATTAGGAGTTTTTCGAGGGATTTACTTCATTTTTCAATGAATAAGCTGGGGACCAATGGTTCCGCTATTATTGGACTATATGTAACATCATTTCCTCCGGGTACGATCCCTATTGTAAACCAAATATTGAATGTATATTAGGAAGTGGTTTGAGGGATTTCCTTCATTTTTCAATTTATAAGCGGGGTGCCAAGGGTTCCACTGTTGTTGAAGGGTAAGGACCAACGCTTCCTCTGGGTACTATCCCTATTATAAGCCAAATATTGACTTTATAATTCGAAGTTTTTCCATGGATTTACTTCATTATTCAATGCATAAGCGGGGGGCCAATGGTTCCGCTATTGTTGAACTATAAGGAACAATGTTTGCTTCGGATCCTATCCCTATTATAAGCCAAACATTAACGTTATAGTAGGAAGAATTTTGTTGGATTTACTTAATTTTTCAATGTATATGCTGGGTGCCAATAGTGTGGGCTATTATTGAACTATAAAGGAAAAGTTTCCTCCGGGTCCTATCCCTATCATAAGCCAAATATTGAAATTATATTATGAAGTTTTTCGATGGCTTCACTTCATTTTTCAATATATAAGCCAGGTGCTAAAAGGTTCCTGCTTACTTATGTTATCACTTCTGACATGGAAATAGTTCGGAAACTTCGAGCCCTGGAGTCGGCGGGACTCCTGTGCCCCAGTGGGCTATTAGGGACAGATGAGGAGCAAAGCTTCCTCCGGATACTATCACTATTATAAGCCCAATATTGAATTGATATACACGGACTAACCAATGGTGTCCGGGTACCGGGTACCCAACGGACCTCCGGTGACATTGATAATCTACTGATTATTATTATTATTATTATTATTCCATTGTTATAACTTAAGTTACTGCAAATTGTAATTACAGTCTCTCGAATTGAATTGAACTGAAATAGACCTTGACTCTTAGCTACGGTCCACTCTCTCCGGTTCCGTATTCCCGATCGGGTTGCTATGAAGGTCTTCGGGCTTCACCTCCATCTCCGGGTGCTGCCCAACGGCGTGTCATTCCGGGTCAATGATAAACACCTTTCCCATAGGTTCTCAATGGAGGACAATGAATTTATATAAGAGATAGCAGATACGCTACTCTACTCTAACCTCTGTTACGGCATTCATATAGCCAATAGGCTATTCACCGCCAGGTGTTGCCCAACGTAATTTCTTGTTGAGTCGCTGTTAAAAGTCTTCACCTTGGGTTCTCAATATAGAACCACGAATGAGAGAAAAAGGGGGGGGGGGATACTCTAATCATATTAATGATAACCATCGACTGTCCCACTCTAATCCATCTTTATATAAGATACAGCTGATATGCTACCCCGTTCTAACTTCTTTTACTGCATTCATATAGCCAATAGGCTACTCGGCATTCCATAAGCCTTATGCATGACGAGCCGGTACATGATTTTGGTCTTTGCTCTAGTATTATGTAACATTAATTCTGGGCCTGATGAGCAACAGCTCTCTCTTGTAATTGCCACGACCATTGTGCAGTGGTTCGGGTTCACAAGATGCAACAAATTCCCCCTTCTTGGGCGTACGAAGTATGTACGCCACCTGTCTTGTGTTGATTGTACGCTAGCTAGTGGGCTACTAAGAAGTGTACAAACTGTGCACCCTTTGTGAAACATCACAATCTGATTGGCCACATAACTGCGGCTGGGGCGCCTTATGTTTCGCTCAATATTTGGAGTGATGTAAAAGGTTACATATCCTAAGTCCCAGACATTATCCATAATGCCTACGTGAGTTTCCTAAACATTCTTTTGCCCACGTCCCAACGAAGTTGGAGACCCTGTTCCAAACAAAGGTTCTAGCAGCAATTAAGTCCAAGTTTAGTCAGAGACAAGAGTCTCTGACTCCCCAGGTTAGGCTGTCCTCTAAGCTAATGCCTTCTACGCTACCTACTGTTCCTTTACAACCTGTCCTTATATGAATAAAGACCACCACACCGCCTCGTCCCTCAGGGTCAATTGGTCCTAGTGTTCCCTAACCGGTGAATCAGTAGCGATTCCCACCCTTGACAGGTGGGGCTATTCCTAATCCCTTCACTCCGGGTGCCCTTGAGGAGGATGAGGAACATAGATTTGCTGCTTGTCATATGTGATCTGCACAACAATACAATGATACTTTCACCAAACATCATAGAAATAATCAAAGAATGATTAAAGCCGATGGTATTAGCGCCAGTTCTAAAAGGAACCACAGTTTTCCTATCCCGCACGTTTCTTGTTCCCAAACGAGACAGCTTAAAGATGAGACCAGGCAGAGACCTCTCCTCACTCAAAATTACAGATTTTGCATGCTCACAGTGCCTCGAATACGGCTACTCCTTCATCAGGACGTGTGACTGATAACGTTGAACCTCAAGGATGCCTTTTGGCACATTCCGTTCTTCACAAGAGATCAAAGATTTCTTACGGACACCTTATCCCGGTGCAAGTGCAAGTCAGTGGAACGGGCACTCACACAAGAAGCTTTCAGCAAGCGGATTCACCCCTACATTTCAGCCTAGTACCTCCCGGGAAGGGCCAACCTTTGGGGTGACACCTTATCCCGGGGCAAGAGTAGGCTACTGGTTGGTATGGGCACTCAAACAGGAAGCTTTCGCCAAGCCGACTCTTCCTTCCCATCCACAAGTAGACCTTTTGGCATTCCACACATTAGCAAAGACCCCTCACTCTATAACCCGGTGGTCAATAACCCCGGCGCAGGGACTGGCCGCTTTTGCGGTCAATTGTCCCTACCGCCAATTCCTTGAGACCTCTGGTGGACGCTTCGGACCTAGCGCCAGAGCTACGACTGTAGACATCACTATACCAAACACCTATAGATGTACAGTTTATCTCAAGATTTGTGTGATTCTACACAATTTTCTTATACAGTATACAACTACACTACGTTCTTGTATAGTATAGTAATAAAGGGAAGGTCCATATGCAGCCGATAATGACTACAAACATATTTGTAAGCTGATTATAAACAATTATCAATTATTGATTGACAAAATTGGAAGGCAAATATCTGCTAACTTTGTATTTCATATATATGTTATGGGTGATTTTAAATATATAAAACAAAGGTATGCATAGGCCAAAGTATGTGTCAGCTACAGAACACAGGGTCGTCCATCTACCTGTTCCCTCCCCCAGGCACGACCCTCAGATGCACAATCAGACAAGGGTCTAGTGTGTCACTTTGCGCCAATTTGGCCCACACAAGAGGGATACAACCGCCTGAGCCTATAGTGCCCGTCTCCAGTGGAATTTCCAATCTCTCAATTCCTCTTGGACCAAGCTGGAAGCCTTCAGATTTCTCTAACTTTTGCATTATGGACGTTTTCCGGGCCAAATGGCTAAGAGAAAAATACGATCCTATCTTTCACCCTAAATCGAAGGCCTAATAGTCGGTAACCACTATCAGGCAATAGGCGTCACACTGAAAGAGTTTTACTACCATGACTAAGTAAGAAGACAAAGGATTTTTCTTCTATAGTAAATAGTACGAGTTGTATGTACTGAACGAGTCTGGTTCTCCTTTCCTCCTTCGGAATCTCCAAAAGGGGGGAAAAAAAAAAAAAAAAAAAAAAAAAAAAGGGGGGGGGGGATGTAGAACATAAACAAGTATACAAAGACAGAGTTTTCTTCTATAAGGAATAAGTACGAGTTGTATGTACTGAAAAAAGTATGAGCATATAGTTAATTTTTTGGTTTTTATACCAATGCAAGCAAGAAATGCGCTTGCTAACTTGTTGCACAGCTTCAGGAGCATTATAGTATGAGATGCTTTGACATTAAAGCATCCGTTCATACAAATGTTTACATCTTGTTCTCCTCAACACATTTTAAGTTATGACTATTCTTCCATCTTTCCTTCTTTATGATGCTTCCCAGTATACCCGCCTCTTCTTTCTCTAATACTCGACCCTCCATTTAACGGACAAATGCGTGCAAGCACCTGTCCGTTCCTGCTAAATGTCCGTTGCTGCTAAATACTGTCCAGTCCGGATGTAATCCGGAAATTCCTTGAGAAAAATTCGGTGTTGAGTACAGGTGTCCGGATCGTGACATTTACATGTTATGCATCCTTTTTTTTACTGTACCTGAAATAAATCCTGGTAATCCCTTGTGCTACACCCTATTGATAATGCAAAACTATTGAACACACTTAAAAGTGTATATTATTTGGTCTCTATATAATCTGTGAATCATTTCCGATATGATAGAATTAACACCTTACGAGCGGCCTATGCGGTTTATTTATATGTACCGCCCAGCGGGGTGTTTTTAGCCAAAATAGGGCTGTTTACGTGATCATTTTCATGCCTAAATAAGACCCAGAACGTAAAACAAGTACCTATCCCTGAAAGGGCATAAACAGAGCTTTCGAATGACACCATAACGATCCTTTTATGATGGCTAGTTTTCTTGCAATAACCGTGCAACGCGAGTGCAAAAAGCATGTAATTAGCCACTTTCCCGATACAATTCCTTATATAGCGAGTGAGAGAGGGAGGAGGGAGCTGGGATTCGTGTCAGTATGTTCGCCGCGGTGGTCTGGAGCAGTCATACGCTCGCTACTCTCCTGCCACCACTTGTCTCTCTCTCTCAGCAACATTACGTGCTGAAATTGCCACTCGACCTATGTCGAGCGCCGCCACATAGTCCAGCTTTATTTAACTCGACTTATGTGGTGAGCCGCTAATTAAAGGTTAAAGATTTTATTTTCCACCAACTCATAATCAGCAAAAACGACACAAATGTCAATTAAAAACATGTTATAATATTTCCCCATCATTTTGTGTATACCGTGGGAACAAAAATCTATCAAACGTAAATCTCCCGTCTGGGAAGCTCGGCCGGCGCATAGACGGAGGGGAGGGTTGAAATATTTTGTTGACTATCTCATTTATTATTTATCTATGTGCTGGAAGGATATTATATTTTTCAATTCCATCACATTAGAAATTATTCAAAGATTACAAAAAGTCCAAATAAGATATAGTTATGTTAATGTATAAGGGATTTAGGTAGATGAATTAGAGAGATAGATAGATAGAAAGAGTGTGTATATCGAGGGAAAAAAACAAAACAAAAAATCTATCAAACGTAAATCTTCCGTCTCCGAAGCTCGGCGTCTAGACTGAGCGGAGGGTTGAACTATTTTTTTGACTATCTTATTTATTATGTATCTATGTGCTGGAAGGATATTATATTTTTCAATTCCATCACATTAGAAATTATTCAAAGATTACAAAAAGTCCAAATAAGACATAGTTATGTTAATGCATAAGGGATTTAGGTAGATGAATTAGAGAGATAGATAAATAGAAAGAGTGTGTATATCGAGGGAAAAAAACAAAACAAAAAATCTATCAAACGTAAATCTTCCGTCTCTGCTGGCACGGAGGGGAGAGTTGAAATATTTTGTTGACTATCTTATTTATTATTTATCTATGTGCTGGAAGGATATTATATTTTTCAATTCCATCATATTAGAAATGATTCAAAGATTACAAAAAGTCCAAATAAGACATAGTTATGTTAATGTATAAGGGATTTAGGTAGGTGCATTAGAGAGATAAATAGATAGAGCAACGGACTTTGCTCCAACTTTTTTATAGCAACGGACTATGTCCGTTGCTGGGTCCATTGTCCGGCCTACATTTTTTGACCGTTATTGCCGATATCCGTTAAATCGGAATCCGTTAAATGGAGGTTAGAGTGTATTAACAAGCTCTTTAGCGGAATGTATGCAATGGCCGGGAATATGAAAGTTGCTCTGAACTACTTGGATGAGACCATGGTAGCGAAAATTATGAAGAGTATGATTAGACCAAGATTGGAGTATGCAGCAGTGGTGTGGTCCCCGCATCTAAAGAAGCATATTCACAAGTTAGAAAGAATCCAGAGAGCAGTTACTAGATTGGTTCCAAGTCTCAGAGAACTGCCATATGAAGGGAGGCTAGACAAATTAAATCTACCAAGTCTAAAAGAGAGGAGAGAGAGGGGAGACATGATAATGATGTACAAATGTACCCGGGGGCTGGAGAGGCTGGATAGGGAGGATATATTAATTATGGATACAGGAATAACTAGAGGCCACAGCTACAAAGTAAAAAGACCTACCTGCAAGAACGATATCAGGAAGTTTAGCTTGTAACCTATAGATGTATTGACAAATGGAATGGGCTGGAGGAGGAGGTGGTAGGGGCAAGGAACATCCATATTTTCAAAAAAAAATTGGATAAAAAGTAGACTGAGAGACGGGACAACATGAGCTTAGCTCAACTCCTGTAAACTACAATTAGGTAAATACAATTAGGTAAATACAAACTCCCTCTATACCTCACCCGCCGGACGAAAACGCCGGCAGGGGGGCCAGACGCCCTAGTGACAGACTGGAACAGATGGAGCTCCATCTATCTGTTTCCGCCGCCAGACGCGTCACTAATGTGCCACGTAGTGAACAAACTACGAGATTATCGAGGCTTAGTCTCGCTAGTCGCGCCCCTGTGTCCGGCGCAGTTGTGGTACCAGCAATTAAAGACGTGGTGCCCGCACCCGGTGTCGCTCCCGGTCGGGTATTTCCACTTAGACACGATTGGCAACCTAGCGACCTCGCTGACTTTTGCATTATGGACATTCAGGAGGCCAAGTGGCTAGCACCATACGGTAGAGATGTGACCAATAAATTATTAAATCAATATACTCAGTCTACGAAACGACAGTATCAATCACATTGGCAAACCTTTACTTGAGGAACATAGGGAATATAGACTAAATTATAGTAAGGCGGATTATGAATCATTACGAGGATACTTTGCAAATATAGATTGGTCATTTATTGAGCAAGAACAGAATATTCAGGTAAAATACACCATGTTACTAGACATTTACAGGGAGGGGGTAGATAAATATGTACCAACATTTAAGGATAGAAAGCTGGCTAAGGAGAAAGAGTGGTTTAACATGCGATGTCACATTGCCCAGAATAAAAGGCCTCTGCATGGAATAAAGTGAGAAGGAGACACACTGAGGAAAAATGGAATGAGTATAAGAATGCTAGAAACAACTATGTCAAGACTATAAGAGAGGAGAAAAGAACTTTGAAAAAGATATAGTAAACAAATGTAATAAAGAACCCAAACTGTTCTATAGTTATATCAACGGCAAAACAAAAATAAAGGACAAAATAACAAAGCTTAGGGTAGAGGGTCAATTATATGAAGACACAGTGGGTATGTGTGAAATTATGAATGATACATTAACATCCGTGTTTGTGGAGAAGGATGACTATGTAGAACCTGTGGTGGAATTGAACGAGATACAGGGACTAGAGTCGATAGAAGTCAACAAGGATGAACTAAAATCATTGTTGGAAGAATTGGACGTGAGAAAATCTATGGGCCCAGATAACATTGCTGGATGGGTATTAAGAGAACGTTCTGAACAACTAGTGAGACCTATTTTTAATATTGTTCAACACTCATTAAGCAAGGGGGAACTTCCCTTAGAATGGAAACAAGCAAATATAACTCCAATATATAAAAGTGGAAATAAAGAAGACCCGCTAAATTATCGACCGGTATCCTTAACGAGTGTTATATGCAAGCTTTGTGAAAAGATTATTAGAAAAAGATGGGTGGGTATGTTGGAGGAGAGGGAAATAATTTCAAGCAAGCAGTTCGGGTTCAGAAAAGGTCATTCGTGTACCACAAATTTGTTGAGTTACTATGATAGGGTAATTGACATTGTACAAGGGAGGGAGGGGTGGGTAGATTGTATTTACTTAGATTTCAAGAAGGCATTTGATAAGGTGCCTCATAAGAGATTGTTGTGGAAGCTCAGGACTGTGGGGCGGGTTGAGGGAGTATTATTAAAGTGGATGGAAAACTATTTAATTGGGAGGGAAATGCGAACAGTAATAAAAGGAAAGTTCTCCTCGTGGAAAAGGGTAAAAAGCGGAGTGCCTCAAGGATCGGTGTTGGCCCCAATCATGTTTTTGGTTTTCATCAACGACCTTCAAATGGGAATAGGCTCATATATATCTATGTTTGCTGATGATGCAAAATTAATGAAGCATATTACAAGTAGGAGTAGTTGTGAAGAATTACAGAGAGACCTAGATAAGTTATATGAGTGGAGTCAAACTTGGAAAATGGAATTCAACACGAGTAAGTGTCAGGTTCTTGAGATGGGAAAAAGTAAATATAGACCTTCTTGGGGATATAAAATAGGAGATGAAATAATTAGTAAAGCTGTGAAAGCAAAAGACCTAGGGGTAGTTGTGGCAGACAGCTTGTCACCTGAACAGCATATAATAAAATAACTGGTGAAACCTATGCAGTGTTGACTAACATGAGAATAGCTCTGAATTATTTAGATGAAGAGATGTTAGCAAAAATAATAGGGACAATAATACGACCAAGACTGGAGTATGCAGCAGTGGTGTGGTCTCCACACCTTATAAAACATAATAAAAAACTGGAAAGAGTTCAGAGAGTTGCCACTAAGATGATAGCTAGCCTTAGAGACCTGCCTTATGAGGAGAGATTGGAGAGGCTAAAGCTGCCAACGCTGAGGGAGAGGAGAGAGAGGTGACATGATCATGATGTTTAAGTGTGTGAAAGGTTTTGAGAAGATCGACAAGGGAGATTTTGTGGTGAGGGACGAGGGAAGAACCAGGGGTCATGATTGTAAGTTGAGGAAAGTTATATGAAAGTCTGATGTAAGAAAGTTCAGCTTCCCGTATAGAAGCATTGAGTGTTGAAATAAGTTCGATGGGGAGGTGGTGGGAGCAAGAAATATCCAAACTTTTAAAGCAAAATTGGATAAATGTAGAGAGAGAGACAGGACAACACGAGCCTAGGCTCAAATCCTGTATTTATTAGTGGCCCCTCCATCATTGACGAACATGCCTATTACATAAGGCATCCTCTTCAAACACTAATCCGCCGTAGTTTGAATCTACCGCGCAGAGCATTTAAAAACTGAGGAGCCTTCATCATGAGCGCACGCGACCTCACTCATGGCTTCAGTCATTATGAATTGGGTTCTCACTACGAAAAAACTTCGTAAAAAATAAAAACAAAAAGAAAATAAGAATAACTATCCAATAAGCTTTCCATCATATCGTGGATGTACTTGTGTGGATTTCTGACCAGACGCTGAATCAGGCGTCATTCCTCCTTCTTTGCTCTGCGCTCAGCCTGCCCGGACGTACCTTTCAGGCTCCGCTGGTTCCGCATTCGTTGCGTCCCTAGTGAGTTTTTTCTCATTTGTTTACTCTAGGATGTATCGAGTAAGGTTAGGATAGGCGTAGCAGGAGTGTCCTGGGCTGGTTGCCCGCAGTGCAGTGTATTTTGGGTCGTGTGTATGGGGCATCTATTTCGGATGTACCCTCGTGGTCCTGTTGTGGACACGTGAACTTTTCACAGTTGTGTTAGTTGGTGATGCAGGCGGCTTTCATTACGCGTTAATTATTGCTGCCTTTTATCCTTCTGATGAGGTAAGCTGTGTGTTTGCTGACGTTCCCAGCGTATTTTTCTTCACTTAGTGAAGTTTTTTCTGGGTCCGTGTCAGGCTTCCCGGGGTGGGAAGTTATCGCTACGGTGGTGTGTTGGCGGTGGTTCCTGTTGTGATATTCCAGTGTGTGTTTATATTTCAACTATTTTCATGCCGTCTACCTAGGCCTAGCCAGCCGCTCGTAGCTTTGCCACATGTCTAGTGTTATTATTTATTTTATAAATATGCCCTACTGTGTCATGTGTATCCGGGTTTTAGTTGTGTATTGGCTAATTCCTCGGACTATAATTGTTTCCTGGTTTAGTTGTGTATTGGCTAATTCCACGGATTATGTTGTGACCTTGGTTAGTCGTGCGTGTCTCTCCTCGTGTCGTATTGTTCAGATGGTGTCTGTTCAGGGTGGGGTTTGCCTTCCGGCGGGTTTTTTCTCGGTTTCACCATGAAAAATCCTGACCGATGAGCAGTGTTGGGCCACACGTGGTTTTTAACTCTGGCTGGTTCCCCGGCGTGGGGAGGTGTCTGTGGCTCTCCAGGACTGCGTCTCTGTGGGTGCCTGGTTTCAGGCCTCCTTTAAATTCCCGGCGGGATGGCTGTACCCATCCTTACATATATATTTAGATATACATAAAAAACGACGTTCTTGAGAACACTCGTTTTTATAGGTTTTTTCTACCTGGTTTACGACAACCACATGGAAAACCTAGCTGTTGCTTAGGCGTTCCTCCCCGGCGATCTTTTACAAAGAAGTGGGGTCAGGAACTTGTGGGGTTAACTTTTAGACTTCTCACCCGGCGGGTGCACCTGAGCAGGGTGGGATAAACGACTTAGGTCTCATATAGTTAACCAATCCATTTGAGTGATACTCTGTGTATCGCTGCCTTTACTCTTACGGCAATTGAAGGTTCAGTGAGGTTTAACCAAATCGATTCCCACACCCGGCGGGTGCCCCTAAGTGGAGGAACTAAGGAATTTATAAACAAATTCAATTTCGATTAACCTTAATTGGGTGATACTTTCAGTATCGCCGCTTTCTATTTTTACGACGATCGTTTGGGACAATTCGTTAAAAAATCAGATCTCGTATATTCCTGCCCTGGGCTATTCTACTAAAATATTTCAAGGGCCGGCGTCTTTATGAGGGGGGCTTTGTTACAAAATTGAATCTTGAGACAGTCACCACCTCCTACAGACTATAAGTGCCATACTGGACCATTATATCAGAGGGTATTCTTCATGTTCTTTAGCTAAGAAGATTTGTTTAGCCTCTTTACACCCCGCCGCGTAGCGAGATGTGTTAGCTGTGTCTTTGCATCCCGTTACCCGGCGGGTTATTAACACTTGTATGCGAACACTTGGGTTAACCTTATGAGCATTAATTCCTGGAAATTTTTCTTTATTTTTCCAGAGCTGAGCTCCGGCGGACCAATACAGACCCGGCGGTAGTTTCCTCACACCAGTCTCTGTCATGGCTACTGTGGCTCCAGTTTTTGCCCTGTGCATTACCCCTACTTGCGCGGGTATCCCAATTTTTGCGCATACCCTTTGCATAAGGTGTGTTAGATGTCTAGACCGTTCAAGGGGTCTCTGGGTTACACTTAATTGTTCCTTTTGCTCCCAATTAGCCAATAAAGTCCTGTGTGACAATGACAAGACCGCGGCGGTAGCGTTGAGAGAGGTCAGACAACAAATGTCGGCCTACACTACCATTGTCGCACATAAGTCACTTCAATGTGACAACGTCCCACTTTGGGATAAGTTGCTGTCAGAGCACCCTCCCCCTAAACGTACCTCTAGAGTAACGGGTTTTAAGCCGACAGAGACTAGCCAGGGTTCTGTATCGTCTGTGGATACGTCTAAACGCCCGAGAGAGCCTACTCCCCCGGCAGCCACCTCCTCGTCGCAGGCGAGATCGAGGTCAAGGTCACCTCTCAGACAGCAGTCTTCAAGTCGGGCCTCTTCCCCGGCTAGTAAGAAGTGTAAGACTGAAGCTTCCCCCAGTGGTCATGGTGGTGATTCTTCCAAACCTAGGTCTAGTTCGCGGTCACACCGTAGCCACAAATCCTCCAAAAAGGATTCCCATAGGAAGTCCTCTCGACATTCTCCTAAGTCTAGTGCATCTCATCGTACCTCTACACCTGAAAATGTTTCTGTTACAGCCTCAGAGTATAGTGAAGCGCCTGTCCCTAAACAAGATTTACCTATTGATATTTTAACCCTAGAAACGGAAAGTTCAGGAAATTCAATAATTGAGAATGTTTCAGACTCTCAAGAGAGCGTAGGCCAGAGCCTCGGTGTTTGGCGGTTTGCTCAGCCAGGGTCTGACCATCCACGTCCGACTCATACGAGTCACACAGTAGCCGATGTCCACAGGGACGCGGCGACCCCATCCTCTATCCCTGACTTATCTTGGAAACAAGGTGCCCCTGCCTCGGCGGGGTCTTCTCAGGAGGATCGGGAGGAACAAGATGAAGTGTCAATAATTTCAGATAGGGATGGACAAGGGTCAGGCTCAGGCCTGGACGCCGCCCATGATAATACTGATTCACCTGAAAGTTCTGCATCTAACCAGTTTGTTACAGCACAAGAAATTGATGGGTTACTTACTCATGCTCTATCTAAATTCTTTAGTCAACAACGAGAAAACCCCACAATGGACTTGGGGGCTCCCTTGACAAGTTCTGCGGTACGGCCTCTGATAACGTCAATCGATTTATCTAAGATTCCTAACCCTCCTACTCTGTCACCGGCAGGGAGCTCTAAGCCAGCTACGGCGGCATTCACTACGTCAAATGTCAGGGTCATTACGGATGTTAATCCACCCCCTCTAGACAAAGCGCCTCTTAGAAAGGTAGCTATGCCCCTGCTTTATGGGCCAGACGAGTCATGGGTTCCTTTGAACCCCTCTAAGCCAGAGCTTGCCCAGCCTACCTTGTCAGGGGAACTCCCGGTACCACGTGAGTGGTTTATCCAGGGAAATAAGTCAAAGAAATTAAGGGCATTGGATGCCTTGGGTAATGTTTTGGACGTAAATATCAAGGCTATACCTAGTTATTATCATCAGGATTATTTTGTTTATGCATCTAAGCCTGCTTTACCCCCTGCCTCAGCTTCAAAACTTTTTTCAGACTGGTCTAAGCTGGATGGGTTTAATGATATTAAGGCTCTTTCGGCTCTTACTCCTGAACTAGATTTACAGACCGTCACAGACGAGACAGCTAATCCAGTGTTGAAGGTGGGACAGTTGGGACCAGGACCTTGGGTGGATTGGGAGGTAGAGGCTCAAAACTTTGCAACCACTTTCACTTCTAAATCTTCCCACCAGATCCCTCAGGATACACATTCATGGTTCTCCATGCCGGTAGGTTCTGCCGGCGGAGTTCCGTCAGCTTTATTTTCTTTTCTAGCTGCCCCTAAGATTAATCTTTGTGAACTAAAGGAACCATTCACTACCCCTACCCCTTCTCACCTAGACAGAGAATTTAGGCTAAGGGGAAAAGCTTTCCGCCTGTTTTCACAGTACATAGTTTCTCAACAGGTGGCTAAGTCTTTACTCAGGTCTACTCAGGCAATCGCAGACGCGGATGCTCGAAGATCAGTTGAGTTATCCCGGCGTCTGATTCTTCAGTCGTCGATTCAATCCTTAGGTGACATACGCACAGCCTTACTTGAGGCGGTGCGAGCACGACAGGATCTTAGGATGTCATTAGTTCGCAAGCTGCCTGATCGCATTGCTAACCAGGTGGTAATGTCCCCAGTACTTACACCTTCTTTAATGTCCCCTGATGTATGGCGAACAGTGTTTAACATGGCACAGGCCGTGAAGCACAGTCCCGCACAGGCTAAGAAACCTGCATTTAACTTCCCCAAACCTAAGCCTCCTACTAAAGCTCAGCCAGGGGGTTCTAAGCCGTTTCTTCCGCCTAAGTCCTCCCAATCCCCCCTGGGTCAGTTCAGGCATAGACAGAGAGGGTTTTCAGGACAGAGGGGACGCGGCCAGTATAAGCCGGGGCAGGGCCAGTCTTCGGCCCACACCAGCCAGCCGGCGAAGCGTCCAACACCACCAAACCCACCATCAAAAAAATAAAGTCTCTCTCACTCCCAGTGCCTGTCTTAGAGCCGGAGGAACCGAGGGAAGTACAGCCGGCGAACCCTTGTCTGCTAACTGGGTCGTTCCGAACGTGTCACCAAGCATGGCCGTTAAAAACCTGGGCACGGATGGTGGCACGCAAAGGCATCACTTGGCAGTGGCTCCAGCGACCTCGCTTACGTCAGCCGACAACGGCAAATTGTGTTTCATTAGAGGTGGAGTCGCTGGTCCAGGAGATGATTGCCAAGAATGTCATCATCCCGGTCCCTCCAGATTACCCTGTATTCACGTCAAAACTGTTTTTGGTTCCCAAACGGGACAGTGTTCAGATGAGGCCGGTCGTAGACCTGTCTTATCTGAATCTTCACATTTACAACGAGTCTTTCAGAATGTTAACAGTTCATCAAATCAGGCTAACACTTCCGCCGGGAGGCTGGATGTGTTCCCTAGACCTGACAGACGCCTATTGGCACGTGTCAGTCAACAAAAGATTTCAAAGGTTTCTGGCCTTGAGGATCAGGCACCAAAATTTTGTTTTTCAGAGGATGCCGTTCGGTTTGAACCTAGCACCTCGATTATTCACGAAACTAGTCCGGCAAGCCCTGATGCCGTTGTTAAAACAGGGAATCAGAGTGTTGTGGTATCTAGACGACTGGCTGGTGGTGGCAGAGACACAACAATTATGCATAAAACATGTCAATATCATTTTAAATCATGTCAAAACTCTAGGCTTCAAGGTAAATCTGGTAAAGTCAAACCTTGTTCCCTCAAGAGTAATTCAGTGGATAGGGCTGGTCTGGGACACCGCCGCTCTCACTCTGAGTCAGAGTGTGGACAATCGCAACAGGTTTCGCAGGAAACTGTTCAGGTTTCTTCACAGTCTGACTACGACACGAAGAGTCTGGGAGTCTCTGGTCGGCTCTCTCAACTGGATTCAGCTAACTGTCAAGTTGGGCCGGTTGAAAGTAAAACGATTAATATTGGAAGGCAACAAATATTTCCCACTCTTACCGGCGGGAAAATTATGGCCCATACCAAAATTAATCCACACCTTACTAGCGGTCTGGGCGAAGAGGGAAACATTGCACTCAATCATGTCATGGACCTCTCCTCCTCCAACGGTATGGGTAGACACGGATGCGTCAGGCACCATAGGGTGGGGATTTCAGTCAAATCAGGGGCACCAGGGTCAGGGACTTTGGTCCCACTTAGAAATCTCTCACATAAATGTCAAAGAGTTACTAGTCCCCTTGTATTTCCTTCAGGCTCACGGCCCGGCGTTACGGGGCAAGTCGGTGGCCTTCAGAATGGACAATCTGAATGCAGTTCACTGTATTCAGAAACAAGGGTCAACGAGGTCAAGGAAGTTGCTACTCGTGTCGGAAGAGATTTTTGTTCTAGCCAGCAGTCTAGATATTTATCTTCACGCATCTTATCTCCCAGGCGTAGCGAACGTCTGGGCAGACGCTCTGTCCCGGAGACAGAGCACGACAGTAGAATGGGAGCTCAAGCAACCCATTTTCGACCTAATGATTGCGGAGCTCTCCCATCCACAAGTGGATCTTTTTGCGTCCGAGGAGACTCACAAGCTCCCTCTATACCTCACCCGCCGGGCGATAACGCCGGCAGGGGGGCCAGACGCCCTAGTGACAGACTGGAACAGATGGAGCTCCATCTATCTGTTTCCGCCGCCAGATGCGTCACTAATGTGCCACGTAGTGAACAAACTACGAGTTTATCGAGGCTTAGTCTCGCTAATCGCGCCCCTGTGGCCGGCGCAGGTATGGTACCAGCAATTAATAATGTGGTGCCCGGACCCGGTATCGCTCCCGGTCGGGTACTTCCACTTAGACACGATTGGCAACCTAGCGACCTCGCTGACTTTTGCATTATGGACATTCAGGAGGCCAAGTGGCTAGCACCATACGGTAGGGATGTGACCAATAAATTGCTCAATCAATATACTCAGTCTACTAAGCGACAATATCAATCTCATTGGAAAGCTTTTACTTCTTGGATTGTTAGAACGGAACAAACTGTACCCTCAGTGGCATTGGTGTTTAATTACTTGAACTATCTGTTTGAGCAGAAACGTTTATCTGTGGTTACTTTGAAGAATCACTTAACTGCGATTAGAGTGCCCTTTTTCGACCTTACAGGTCTATCCATACCGGTGGCGGAGGATTTATGAGAGCGTGTTTTAAACTCCGCCCACCTCCCCGTCAGCTCATGCCTACTTGGTCTCTGGACAAAGCTTTGTCTTTACTTCATTCTCGTCTGTATCAAAATACTGCAGACTTTGCTTTAATCTTAAAGAAGGCAGTTTTCCTTTTGGCTTTGGCCACCGGAAACAGAGTGTATGAGCTGGCGGCGATGAGCAACACACCTAATTGTCTTAGGTTTGGTAGACTTAATGATTCAATTTCCATTGCACCCTCCCCGGCGTTTGTAGCCAAGAATGAGCATAGTGCACACGTGTTTTCTGAGTTCACGGTGCCGGCGTTAAAAAGGGGAAAGGTGCATCATAATTTATGTCCAGTGCAAGCTCTAACCAAATATTTGAGAATAGCTCCTCATAACCCCCAAGGTGCTTTATGGGTAGCGAGTACGGGTAAACGCTTACTTAAACGGCGATTAGCCTCTCTTCTGGTAGAAGTCATTAAAGAGAGTAATCCCGGCGTTGTGGGTAGGGCCCACGATTTACGCAAGTGGGCGGCCTCTTTACGTTTCCTGAAAAACTTTTCAGTTGAAGATATTGCGTCCACACAGTTGTGGGCGTCTAATCATACGTTTCTCTCTAGATACTTGTCAGTTGCTCTAGACAAACCTTCCTTACCATGTATAGCTTTAAGGCAGAGGGTCTAGGTGGCCCTGCAGTCACTTATGTTTATTTTCACGGAAGGGGGGGGGTGCAGTCAGTTGACATAGGACACCCTAGACCCCGCCGGAGTATGAGAGCTGTGATACAATTTAAGGTTAAAATGTGATATGAAAATTTCTCTGCGAGAATTTGTGCTAGTACAAGGTTTAGTACAAAACAACGGTGTTGTTATAGTAGTTTTAGCTGCGAAAGCAATGTAATATTAGCTCAATGGAGTTCATTGGCAATTGATCTCCACATGTATTTTGGGGTTTATGATGTGCACATATAAACTTATAACTTATTATTTTTGTCACCACTCGTTGAGTGGGGTGTCTTTTGTAACTACAGATCTGTGTTCAGAATCTTCAGGGTTACCCATTTTTGTCGGGCAGGCTTCTTTGAAGCACGCACCTGCCTGAACCCCTTTTTCTTGTATACTTCCGGCCTACGCCGTATTAAATACATTTTTCAAAAAGTAAGAATACTATGTGGTTGTTTTTATTATCTGCTTTTCTAGAGTTATGATATGATTACGAATGTCCCCCTCCAGTCTTAGATATCAGGCATGTTCGTCAATGATGGAGGGGCCACTAATAAATTATAGGTTTGACTCCTGTAAGGAGATAAAGAAAACCTAATATTTAGTAGTGGCCCCGTAATCATTGACGACTGGGGCCCTCCCGACCGTCCCCTTCCCATTCGTTGATGTATTAAGGATTTTGGTTTACTTGATATGTCAGTGAAGGAGGAATGACGCCTGATTCAGCGTCTGGTCAGAAATCCACACAAGTACATCCACGATATGATGGAAAGCTTATTGGATAGTTATTCTTATTTTCTTTTTCTTTTTATTTTTTACGAAGTTTTTTCGTAGTGAGAACCCAATTCATAATGACTGAAGCCATGAGTGAGGTCGCGTGCGCTCATGATGAAGGCTCCTCAGTTTTTAAATGCTCTGCGCGGTAGATTCAAACTACGGCGGATTAGTGTTTGAAGAGGATGCCTTATGTAATAGGCATGTTCGTCAATGATTATGGGGCCACTACTAAATATTAGGTTTTCTTTATCTCCTTACAGGAGTCAAACCTATAATACTACAATTAGGTGAGTACTTCTTGGATCATTAGAACAGAACAGACTGTGCCCTCAGTAGCATTAGTTTTCTATCTATCTATCTATTGCCTGACGCCGTGATCCCCGAAGGGGTGGCCACGAACGAACCGCCCCCATGCACCTCTGTCCCCAGTCAGTCGACGTTTATCTGTGGTAACGTTAAAAAATCACTTAACTGCGATTAGAGTGCCCATTTTAGACCTTACAGGTCTCTCCATACCGGTAGCGGAGGAAACAGGTTTTATAAGGGCATGTTTTAAACTCCGCCCACCTCCCCGTCAGCTCATGCCTACTTGGTCTCTGGACAAGGCATTGTCTTTACTTCACTCTCGTCTGTACCAAAATACTGCAGATTTTGCATTACTCTTAAAAAAGGCTGTATTCCTTTTGGCTTTGGCCACCGGGAACAGAGTGTCTGAGCTGGCGGCGATGAGCAACACACCTAATTGCCTTAGGTTTGGTAGACTTAATGAATGTATTCACATTGCACCTTCCCCGGGATTTGTAGCCAAGAATGAGCACAGTGCACACGTGTTTTCTGAGTTCACGGTGCCGGCGTTAAAAAGGGGAAAGGTGCACCATAATCTATGTCCAGTGCAAGCTCTAACCAAATATTTGAGAGTGGCTGAAGAATTTTTCAGAAGATATTTCGTCCACACAGTTGTGGGCGTCTAATCATACGTTTTTTACTAGATACTTGTCAGTTGCACTAGACAAACCTTCCTTACCATGTATAGCTTTAAGGCAGAGGGTCTAGGTGGCCCTTCAGTCACTTTTGTTTACTTTCAAGCAAAAGGGGCGGGGGGGGGGGGGGCAGTCAGTGTAACATAGGACACCCTAGACCCCGCCGGAGTATAA
This sequence comes from Paralithodes platypus, assembly GCA_032716605.1. Taxonomy (NCBI): domain Eukaryota; kingdom Metazoa; phylum Arthropoda; class Malacostraca; order Decapoda; family Lithodidae; genus Paralithodes; species Paralithodes platypus. The sequence goes on along the minus strand of CM064499.1, from coordinate 10,849,427 downwards.
GAGCTGTGATACAATTTATGGTTAATGTGATATGAAAATTTCTCTGCGAGAAATTGTGCTAGTACAATGTTAGTACAAAACAACGGGGTTGTTATAGTAGTTTTAGCTGTGAAAGCAATTTAGTATTAAACAGTGGAGATCTTTTGCAAATTATTTTCACGAATATTATGGGGTTTATTATGTGCACATGTAAACTTATAACTTGTCATTTTTGTCACCACTCGTTGAGTGGGGTGCCTTTGTAACTACAGATCTGTTCACAGAATCTCCAGAGTTACCCTTTTTTTGTCAAGCAGGCTTCTTTGAAGCACGCACCTGCTTGAACCCCTTTTTTGTATTTATATGGTCTGCGCCGTATTTAAAAATATTTTTCAAAGTAAGAATACTATGTGGTTGCTTGATTATCTGCTTTGCTAGAGTTATGATATGATTACGAATGTCCCCCTCCAGTCTTAGAAATCAGGCATGTTCGTCAATGATGGAGGGGCCACTAATAAATTATAGGTTTGACTCCTGTAAGGAGATAAAGAAAACCTAATATTTAGTAGTGGCCCCGTAATCATTGACGACTGGGGCCCTCCCGACCATCCCCTTCCCATTCGTTGATGTATTAAGGATTTTGGTTTACTTGATATGTCAGTGAAGGAAGAATGACGCCTGAATCAGCGTCTGGTCAAAGATCCACACAAGTACATCCACGATATGATGGAAAGCTTATTGGATAGTTATTCTTATTTTATTTTTGTTTTTATTTTTTTTACGAAGTTTTTTCGTAGTGAGAACCCAATTCATAATGACTGAAGCCATGAGTGAGGTCGCGTGCGCTCATGATGAAGGCTCCTCAGATTTTAAATGCTCTGCGCGGTAGATTCAAACTACGGCGGATTAGTGTTTGAAGAGGATGCCTTATGTAATAGGCATGTTCGTCAATGATTACGGGGCCACTACTAAATATTAGGTTTTCTTTATCTCCTTACAGGAGTCAAACCTATAATAGTTCTAGTTAGGGACACAAGGATGTTCCCAGTTTATCATGTATAGATCTTAACCCTTCTGGCCCGGGCAGCATTTTATAAGGACACCGCGGCAGATGGGCAGGAACCCGGGTGTCCTTACCTGGTCAGTAGGCTTGAAAGCCTATTCAGCTTGGTCTGAATGCCGTGCGTCCGACGCATGTAAACAAAGCCGATCGTTGCGTCACCGCACCTCCGAAAACAAGAAGGAGACGTCGGATCAATGTTATTGTTGTGACGTCAGACGAAATTAGTGTCTGAAAAGCTCCGATATTGTCAACATCGCGGAAAAATTCGGTCCACTGAAATCGTCATCACAACTGAACCAGTTGACTTACAGAGCTCTACTCAACGCCAGCCTACAGATTGAAAACTGCACTACGTTTATAGATGCGTGGGAAATTTCTAGCAGTTAAAATAACAAAGATACGGTAGCCTAGGCCTAGACGTTTTTCGGCCAGATCGCCCGGGTACCTGACACTGTCCTTAGGATGGGGCCCCCGGGTCAGAAGGGTTAAGGTAAAGATATGGTCTTGAGCAAGCAGACTTTCTTTGAAGTCACGCCCTGCTTGCAATCTTTCATATTTTTATAATATTTATTGTCTGTATACAATAAAAAAACTTTAAAATATTATACGGTTTATTTTTTGTCCTGAGGTTAGGGTATTGTCACGAATGTCCCCCTCCAGTCTTGGTACTCAGGCAATATCGTCAATGATGAAGGGGTGGCGGGTGCCCGACCCCGAAAGGGGTTGAAATAGGGGAGCTATCCCCCCGCCAAAGGCGGCTTTCTAGGGCCTTTCCTAGCTGATGCTGAGAGGATTGGGTTCTAGTCATGTGGTGATGGGCTGGTCTATCAGAGTGAGAACTGAGCGATCTCTGCCATACCCATAGCTTACTCTGACTGTTCCTTTAACTTACAGTATATATTTTCTAGATCTCAAGTGACGGCGTCTTTTCCGTGGATTGACCTCCCAATCTACCAAGATTGGAAGCCAAAGCGTCACATTTTTCCCTTGCCCCTCAACTTTCTCTTCATAATTGCTGAGGGGCACAGGGTCCTGGGTGGGGCTTTGGTTTCCCGGGCGTTTCCGCACCCTCCTCAGCTCCCCGCCATGGAGTGGCTTCGGTCACCCAGGCTTTATTGTGGTCGGCAGGGAGGGTTCTGTGGGGGCGCTCGGTTATGGCCTTGGAATTGCTCGGGGCCTTGGGGCTGTTCGGCCAGGCAGTTTGGGGAACAACAACAACAATTATACGTTTGATTGCCGGAGGGAAGTAATGAAAACCTAATATTTAGTAGGGCCCCGTAATCATTGACGATGCATGGCCCTCCCATCCATCCCCTTAGGGGGAAGTATGGCCGCTAGGGAGCCTGCGCCTGGGTGCTGCGCACAAGAAATCCACGCATGGAAAGCCATAATATAACAGATATTAAGTTAAATTTTTATTTTTTATTTTCTACGAAGTTTTTTTCTGTAGGGTACCCAATCATAAGGACGATTCCATAAGAGAATTAAGCGTGCACTTATGAGAGTACTCCCTGACCCTTCCGCGCGGGAGATTCAAAACTGATGCCGCGGGTGAAGGGAGACTATTATATTATTAATAATAATAATAATAATAATAATCTGGTCTTTTATTTCTCGCAAGCGTCAGTTATTCCAGAGGAATTCACTAGCGCTCGTAACACATTGCACCACAATCAAGAGAAGTGTGGTGCAGTTAACCTGTAGTTCAAGCAACAACAACTATTTAACATGGCAGCAGTTAGTCTGTAACGACCTGTCACTGTGCCACTTGCAAGATCATAACTTCTACAGAAGAGAAAGGTTTTCAACTGTTTTTTGAAAGACTCTATGGAGTTCAGCTGTCTAATTGATAAAGGCAATTCATTATATAACCTAGGAGCCACGAAAGAAAAGGCCGATCAGCGAAAGAGGACTGCTGGATAGCTACCGGTTCATCAAGACGCAGCACATCATCACTGCTTCTCAGGATCGCACCAGAACGTGCCAAAGGGCGTCTCAAGAGGTCAGCAAGATACTTAGGTTCACCAAACATAGGCAATATCGTCAATGATTACGGGGCCCTACTAAATATTAGGTTTTCATTACTTCCCTCCGTGAATCAAACCTATAATATTGTGGTTTTTAGGTGATGAAAGTTAGAAATCGTACAACTTTCAGTCGGAGCCAGACCAATACCTATTTTCCCCATTTATATTTAACTTCCATGTACGCGCAAATGAAGCTACGCACCGACAGCACAGTACGCATCCCCCGCGTAATTTGAGGGTTCACTGTACAGTACACACGTTTTATATACACGGATTCGTTTGGACACGGTAACCCCAAAAGTTCTAAAGTCGGCCACAACACGAAAAAGTCGGGATCATACACGGGTGGCGGCCCAAGCTTAGGTATATATAAATTATTAAGAATGTAATTTATGCATCAAATGTCTGTCTGTCTATCTATCTAATGCATCTACAGTCAGGACCCCCAATTCGCGAGAATAGGGGTGACAGGAGGTATCGCGTATTGCGAATTCGCGTATTGTGGAACTAACTTTAAATGGGAATAATTAGATTGGGTGACATCTCTCAATTATGGCCTATTTTCGACATTTTTGGCTCTACAGTAGTCTATATCTTATATATAAGAACAACAATGAATACAAATATGAAACCTTACCTTAAAATTAGTAGTAGATAGGCTAGGACTAGGACCGTAGGCCTTCACGATTTTCTCCAACTTCTCCCTCCCTGACCAAATCGTACGAACAGTTTACTCTGACAAGCCCATAGCACGGCCTATTGCACAGTTTCCTTCTCCTTTTTTTCTTGCGATCCAACACTTCCACCTTCATTTTGTGTGTTATCTTCATATATTGGCGTGGCATGGCGAAAAAAGTGGCAGGCACTACAAACGTTTGGTCACTCCGCACGGCTATGAGCGGGACTGTGGGAGGGAGGGAGGGAGGGTAAGCGGGAGGGAAGGCAGGCGTATGCCCGTCTTCTTCTTCTTCTCTTTTCGGAGCCACGCCTGGGCCTCGTGAAACGTAGACCGTGCTCGCGTATCAAGCGGGAATAGCGGATTTGGCCCCTTCTTAGCTCTCGATTCGTGTATTGTGGTACCACCTCGCGTAATTAATGTTTAATTAATTAATGTTATTTTCGAGGGGTAACTCATTAGGGTTTTCGCGCATTGTGGAATCGTGTATTGGGGGTCCTGACTTGTCCCTTATACATAAATATAACTACAGTGGAGCTCCCATCTTCGCCACAGTAGTCTCCGCTGTTTCAATTTTCGCGGCACACACCAAATATTCCCAAATTCCATGTTCGCGCAAAAAGCTTCAATCTTGGCACAAAAATCTGTCAAAACCCGAAAAAAGCAAAAATAATGAAAAACTCAACATAAAACTAGAAAACATAAACAAAAACAATAAACAAGTTAACTTAACTAAATGAATCTGCCATTGTCAAGGTCTTTGCCGCTTACGAAATCTGAGTGAATCCGAAATCCGATCGTCAATTGCGAAAGATGCTGCCGCCATCTTTTTTATGACGTCAACACTAGCCAGATGCTCACAGTCCACTCGTCTTTGTGACTGAAAAACCAGCTGTTTGCAAGCTAGTTTGTGCCTGAACCTCTTATCTCTCGCGTTTATTATAACCTCTAGGATCCTGATGTGGCGGCGTCTACGCCGTGGGATCACCTCCCGGAGCTGCCAACCGTGGATGGCTGCCGACCCTCCACGGCCAGAGACAAGATCAACGACCAGTGGAGGACAGCCGGCTGCCGGCCGCGGGGAGCAGTCTTCGGGAACCAAACAGTCACACCTATCCCCTGCCCCCTCCCTGGGGGCACGAGTCCTTGGAGCGGCTTCGGTCGCGCCAGGCAATTTCCACACCTCTCACACCACACACACACATTACACAGTTTTTCCTACACCGAGAAATTACTCTCCGGCTGTCATTTCTCGAAGACTTCTTCTAGCCGGAGACATTGAGAGCAACCCAGGACCCACCTACACATACATATGTTCAACTTGCTCAAAACCCATCACTTCGAGTCGCCACACTAAGGGTTCAGTTTCCTGCAATTCATGTGGCAACTGGACCCATTTCACCTGCACAACACTTGCCTCCAAGAAACACTACACGAACACTTGGACCTGTTCCTCATGCCCCTCCCTCTCCCAGTCAAATCCCTCCCCTAAAACCCGTCCACCTCTCCTCCCAACCCACCTAACCTTCCCATACCATGATACCATCCACTCAGTCCCCTAAAACCCGTCCACCTCTCCTCCCCAACCCACCTAACCTTCCCATACCATAAGATCAGTGATGGCCCGTCCACCAGGGACTCGCCTCCCACACCAACAACCTTCCCATACCATCCACATCCTCAACTCAACACACCACACCCTAACCTAATCCATTCTCACCCTCATCTCCTGCACCCCCATCCCCACCCCTACCACCACCTCACCCATCCCAACCCTACCCCCCCTATCCTCGTGCAGCAGCACCCAACATACATCGTGCACATAACATTAACATTCTCCAATTAAACATAGATGGCATCAACACAAAGAAACACAAACTCTCACACTTCATCAAACAACACAACATACACATTGCCATCTTACAAGAAACAAAACTCCGCACAACACAAAAACCACCTACATTTCATGATTTCACCACCATTAGACAAGACCGGGCCGTCGGCGGCGGCGGTGGACTCATCACCCTGGTACACAAGGAAATATCATACATAGTCAGCAGTGTACATACCAAATCCCTCCTCCCCCCAAATGATAACACAAAAGAAATACAATCAATTAAAATACGCACTGGCAACAACTCCAACATAACCATCACAAACACATACATCCCTCCCAAAACATCCCCTACAGTACCAAATGAATACAGACCACAATTACAACAGATCACAAAACACCCCGCACATCATCCTGGGTGGTGACTTCAACGCAAAGACGTCGGCCTGGTTTGTCGACAACCCCGACACAGACAGAGGGCTGGTACTACAACACCAAACAGATAACCTCATCATCCTTAACGACATCCATCAACATACCCATATTCCCCACCAAGCCTTTTACAACCCATCATCTACAGACATCACCTTCTGCTCCCCATAACTCGCCCCCACAACATCCTGGAGGGTGGTTAGAACCTTAGGCTCTGACCGCCTTCCGATCATTATCACCACCAAAACCAGACTCACCCCAGCTAGCCACAAACACACCTACACCAATTACAAAAGAGCTAACTGGGAAGCATTCACAAATGAGACAGAACAACACTTCACAACTCTAAACAGCGTACCCATCACTAACATCAACAATGCTGTACACATACTGTACTCAATAAAACTATCCAAAACGCTGACAAGAAACACATTCCAAGAGGTAACAGAAAAAGACACAACCCCAACTTCACACCAGAAATTCAAACCCTCATCAGACAACGCGACATACTGAAACACTCCCCAGCACCCCACACACAAGACATCACACAACAAATCCAAGCACTCAACACCCAGACTAACAACAAAAACTAAATTGGAATAACTTCCTACAAACACTTGATCACAAAACAAACCCCAAAAAACTCTACAAAACACTAAACAGCATCACACTTTCCAACAGCAACACAACACAATCACATGCTGCAATCACAACAACAGACTCTACTCCTTCATGTAAACAACAAGCAAACACTCTTATCAATCACTTCTCACATGTCAGCCACCTAAAACCCCACAAAGACGACCGACGTGTCATCCGATGTAAGAGACAACTCCCCACAGACCCTGACTATACACCCTTCACCAATCACCAGACAAAGCACATGATTAACAATCTCAAGCTCTCACCCGCCTGTGGCCTAGACAACATAAGCAACATACACCTCAGACACCTGGGACCACAAGACATACAAGCACTCACTAACATATCAAACTACAGTTATTCACATAACACAATACCAGACATTTGGAAGCATGGTATCATCATCAAATTCCCCAAACCCAACAAAGACCCCACGCTACCCTCCTCACACCGCCCTATCACACTCCTTTGCACCCCCTCCAAAGTCATGGAACGCCTTGTACTACAACTAATTACACCCAACCTACTCCTAGCTCTAACACAACATGGCTTCAGGCCACTGCACTCCACAAACACTCTTCTCACAGACTTTACACAAAGAGCTTTTGACGGCATCAACTCAGCTAGACCATCACACAGATCACTACTAGCCACACTCAACATTAGTAAAGCCTTCGATGCCATCCCCCGCCATACATAACATACATAATACATCCCAGGTCTTCCTCGGTCCACCCCTTGGTGCAGCTCCCTCCACAATCACAGACCTGCATTTTTTCACCCAATTTTGTTCATCCATTCTCTCCACATGTCCATACCATCCCAGTCTATTTGTACGCATCACCTCGCTAATATTCTTTATACCTAAACGTCTCCTCAGCTCAACATTTGTTATTCTATCCTGTAGCCTGGCCCCACACATCCATCTCACCATTCTCATCTCATTACGCTCCATTCTGTTGACATCCTCTACTTTAACGGCCCATGTTTCTGAGGCATATGTCATTGCACTTCTAACACATGAGGCATACACCTTTCCCTTCAGGGGGAGAGGCATTCTTTTCATGGTCAGGATTGGCATAAATTCTCTGAACTTCCCCCAGCCACACCTAATTCTAGCAACAGTGGCAGCCTCGGCCCCACCACCGGCAGAGATGGTATCTCCTAGGTACCAAAACTTGTTCACCAGCTCCAAAGATTCATTTCCAAAATTCACAGCCACAGGATCATCACTTAACACAAGCTCGCCTTTGCACACTACGCACTCAAATTTCTCTATTTCTGACTTATCCTTCGGCAGGGGTCCCTTTATTCTACTACAGTTCTTACTCTCATAGTGTACCCAACATCGACAGATGCTACGTTGAATTGAGTTAACGCCCACTCCCTCTCCACACACTGCACATGGGTATGCACCGCTCTTTTCCACATTGCCTCGTCTCAATCTACAATGCATAACCTTGATTTTGTTAATATTGACTCTTAAACCCTTGCTCGCCATGCCCTCTCTCCACTCTCTGAATTTGGCCTCAGCATCTTGCATACTGTCAGCTATTAGGACTAAATCGTCAGCATAAAACAGTTCCAACGGGAGTCCGCCTCTAAAAACTCTAGACAGTGCCTCCAAGACCATAATAAAGAGGAGGGGGCTTAACACTGAACCCTGACGGACTGCGAACTCATCACTTAGTACACCCTTCACCCTCACCGCACTTCGCGAATCCTCATATAAAGCAAGGATGGCCTGTGCCTTCCCAGATATATAAAAATAAGGCAAGGATTGCCTGTGGCTCCCCATTTATATAAATATATCTATAAATATGAAGCAGGGATTGCCTGTGGCTCCCCATATATATAAATATACTGTATATATAAAGATAAAGTAGGGATGGCCTGTGGCTCCCCATATATATAAATATATCTGTAAATATAAAGCAGAGGCTGCCTGTGGCTCCCCATGTATATAAATATAAAAGCAGGGTTGGCCTGTAGCTTCCCAGTGTCTCGGGGCCTGTGGCCCGACTGAGAAATAAACAGGTGCTCGGCAATGACAGGAATAAGCCAGCACATAATTATAGTGCAGGGGTTACTTGTAGCGCCCTAGCGTCTCGGAGCCTGGGGCCTAGCAGAGAAATAAACAGGTGCTCGGCAATAAGCCAGCGCATATAAAGCAGGGGTTGCCTGAAGCTCCCCAGTGTCCAGGGCATGTGGCCCGGCTAGGAAATAACCAGGTGCCCGGCAATGATGAGAATATGTCTGCAAATAATAAGGAATCACTAGTTATATATATATTAGTAACACAAATTGTGTAGAGCTGATTAGCTTTACATAAAAGTAACCTACCGGTAACTTGGATTTTATACTACTGTACTGACTATAGGCACTTTCTTACAGTTTCTTTCTTACAGTAGATCCTCTGGAAAAAGGCAAACTATGCCTGTGTATCCAGCTCAGTACCAGTACTTGCACTGCTGCGGTCGTTCACGGTGTTGGCGGCGGCGGTAGCAGACGCAACATTTTTACTATTCTGTATTTTTGTTTTATAATCAAACTTCAAATCTTGTCTTCCCCATGCTTTATCAAGATTACTTTCAAACTCCCTTATTGATTCGGAATCGACTACATACTGGGGCAGTGCGTTCCACTCATTTACCACTCTATCACAAAATGAGTTCTTTGCCTTCTCAAGCCTATTTCTTTCTTTGTAAATTTTCTTAGAGTGTCCTCTCGTTCTTGTTCCCTCCCGCATCAAGAAGATACCTTCACACACATCCTCATCGTACTTTCCTGACACTATCTTAAAAGTCTCTATCATATCCCCTCTTTCTCCTATATGCCAGTGTCGGAAGCCCCAGTGTCCTCAACCTCTGCTCATAGCCCGCGTTCTTCAACGTTGGTACCAGCTTGCTAGCTCTCCTCTGCACTTTCTCCACTGCTTCTATATCCTTTACCATATATGGAGCCCACACCTGGTTCGCATATTCCAGGTGCGGCCTAACCAGCGCTGTATAGAGATTCCTGAAGATTTCTTCGTCAAGTGACACAAATGTCCTCCTTATCAGCCCTACAATTCTATTGGTTTTGTTTATCTTTTCCGCTAAATGTTCTAAGAAATTTAACTTATTGTCTATCACTACTCCTATATCCTTTTCTGCACTCACTTCCTCCATCGCTTCATACATACTGTATCCTACCTTGTCTATCTTGCTGGTCCCAATCCACATGTACTTGCATTTTTTTGGATGAAAAGGCATTAACCAATGCTCAGACCATCCCTTCATGCCCTCCACATCTCCTTGAAGCAAACCCACATCTTCCTTACTCCTCACTCTTCTATACAGTTTAGTGTCATCCGCATACAGGTATACCTCACTTCCATTAGTTATAACTTCAGGCAAGTCATTGATAAATATAACGAACAGCAGTGGTCCCAACACAGATCCCTGAGGTACCCCACTTGTAATTTCCCTCCACCCCGAGCCTATTCCATTCACCAGTACCCTCTGTCTCCGATCTTTCAGGAAGGCTTCTATCCATTTCACACATTTCTCCCCTATATTATAGCTTCTAACTTTCTCTATTAACCTTTTATGTGGGACCTTATCGAAGGCCTTCATAAAATCGCAATATACCACGTCTATTACATCACCATCTTCTAGAATTTGCATCCAATCATCTACCACCTTAATTAGCTGTAGTACCGTCGACCTCCCCGGCAAGAATCCGAACTGTCTCCCACTGAACAGTTGGTTTGACTTCATATGATCCATTATTCCTTCTCTAATTACCGTTTCCATTAGTTTACACACAACACTTGTCAAACTGACTGGTCTATAATTCCCTGGGTCATTTCTCTTTCCCTTCTTAAATATAGCTGTTATGTTCGCCTCTCTCCAGTCCATCGGGATTTGTCCTGTATTAAACGATACCTCAAATAACATTTTCAATGGCTCTACTAACATCTCCCCTCCTTCCTTTATGATTCTTGGGTGTATCCCATCCGGTCCCGGTGACTTACTTCTGTTCATTTTTTCTATAGCCCTTCTTATTCGAGCATGGGAAAACTCTATTAGTTCTAGTGCCGGTGCCTGTTTGATGGGAATAGTAGGCACTGCATCCTCCGACTCCACTGTTAGTACCCCCCCAAAGTATTTCCCCAGCACCTCTGCTTTCTCCTTATCAGTCTCCGCTCTACTCCCATCATTCAACCCCCCTACCAGCTCTGGGATCCCTACTCTTCTTGTTAACTTTTCCTGAATGTACTTCCAGAATATTTTTGGATTATCCTTCACATTTCTAGCTATCTCTCTCTCCCTCTCCTTCACCCCCTTCCTTGTTTCCCACCTTATTTTATTGTTTATTTGTCTGCGTTCCAGATCCACTTCCTTAGCCTCTATACTAGTCCCCCTGTTCTTTTTTAACAATTTTAATCTTTCCCACAATCGTTTCTTTCTTCTAATCAATATCCAAAGCTTTCTTTTCATTGGCAATTCTGGGTTAGTTCTTTTCCTCAATTTTGTTTTATCCTTATATTCCCTTACTGGTACACTTTTAGATGCAGCATTCTCCAGTTTGGCTCTAATTTTCTTCCACATTCCTTCAGCGTCTTCACCGTTCAAGTATTCCCCCCAGTCAATGTCCAAACACCGTCTCAGCAGCTCATAATCTGCTCTATCATACATGTATATTTTTCTATTGCTTCTATTATCCCTCTCTGATTTAATGTTATAACTAAAGCTTATACAGGCATGGTCACTACGACCTATAGGGCTATCCACATTAACATGTTCCACTATATCCTCTTCATTGCTAAAAATCAAATCAAGTACACTCCCCTGTGTCCCATCTCTATATCTTGTCATCTCTACAATATGTTGCGTTAAAAAACAATCTCTCACTTTCTCTATAAACTTATTTTCCAGGCTACCCTGTCCCGCTGGAGTAGTACAATTTGCCCAGTTGATCCTTGGCAAATTGAAATCTCCAATCAAAATTTTACATTTGTTCTCTCTATTATCTATCTCCTCGGAGTGTCATTGTTTGTAAAGCCTTCCTGGCTTTGCTGGGTCAGACTGTGAGGTTACCAGGGTGATTTAAACCAGCCAGTGCATAGGGTACCTTTACTACCAAATAGTAAATTTAAGCCAGGCTGAGCATACCTTGGGAATAAGGTATATTTATATCACCAAAAACACAATTATATTTAGTTTGTGAATTTAAGCCTGTTTGTGCACAGGGTACCTTGGGTACCAGATATATACACAATATGGACCATGGGTGACACCGTCAGTGCACTAAGTCCTGCAGGTTCTTGATATATATATATATATATATATATATATATACATACAATACTGTATACGCAGCCTACATACGGCGTTCTCATGTTAAATTTTGCCTGGGCCGAGTCCTGCAGTAGTTACCAGATTAGGCTATACCATTGGTCTACTCCTCGCAGCAAGCGTGTGCTTGTAATATCAATAATTTTGGGACAGTTACGGTTCTCATTTTGGATGACTCGGGAGTTTGAGTACTAATTAGCGCGTGAACAGTGGCTTCCATTTTGCGAGGGCAGCTTCGTCTACGGACGAACCGATGTATTTGCACCTTACATCACCAGCCTTCAAGATATTGCCAGGCTAGTGAGCAGTAAGCTACACTCGGCTATTGCGCTTTCCTTTAGTTGGAAAGGTATACGGACAGTAGAATCCAACTCCCAGATTGAGTCGTGTTTCCAGTAATTCACCAACTGGAATGTTACAATAAACCCCAAGGAGGTTAGTCATGATAATATTATAGGTTTCCATTTTGGATCTTGGTTTGGCAGTAAGATGCATAGGCTAATATAGAAGAGTATACAGTACATAGTTTTGCATATACTGTACAATTTTACAGGAAACCCACAGAAGACAATCGTGATACAATTGGATTTAACTTCATTTTATGTTTACTGTACTGTTGAAATTTTTGTCTTTAGAGTGCAGTAATAGGTCTACACTTGGCTTTATGATACATAAGGATACTTACATTTTACAGGACTGCATTGCATATTATAGACCATAGGAGGCAATCATAATACAATTGGAGCTAATCACTAAACTATGATTTAAGTTCAGTGGAGTTAATTTAATTATTATTATTTGATCATACTTTAAGTTTCCTGTTGAACTCTTCGGTTTACACTTTATTACACTAAGCAGCAGGATACAAGTGTACCGGTACTTAGTTTTACATGGTTGTATTCTGTGCCACTGGCCTACCATGCCTCTCAAACTATGGTAGACGGCTCTGTGTTCTTGCTTGACCAGTTATATAATTTTTTTAGCTACTGTATCTACATCTTTCTCGATGCTATTGCTTCAGAGATAACTGGATCCCTTTGTGGAAGATGTTGCACCAACAGTGCTAGGAGTTCCCCATGGCTCGAAGCGTTTCCCATGTGGCGTAATAGCCAACATCCAATCCATATTTGGACATTTCTGAGCGGTATAGAGTCGGGAGCGTAGCTTATCAAGTGAGTATTTATTAGTGGCCCCTCCATCATTGACGATTATGCCTATTACATAAGGCACCCTCTTCAAACAATCATCCGCCGTAGTTTGAATCTACCGCGCAGAGCATAAAAAATTGAGGAGCCTTCATCATGAGCGCACGCAACCTCACTCATGGTTCAGTCATTATGAAATTGGGTTCTCACTACGAAAAAAATTCGTAACAAATAAAAAAGAAAAAGAAAAATAAGAATAACTATTCATAAGCTTTCCATATATTCGTGGATGTACTTGTGTGGATCTTTGACAAGACGCTAACTCAGGCGTCATTCTTCCTTCTCTGCTCTGCGGTCAACCTGACTGGACGTGCCTCCCCACGCTCCGCTGGTTCCGCATTTGCTGCATCCCTAGTGAGTTTTTTCTCATTTTTTTACTCCGGGATGTATCGAGTAAGGTTAGGATATGCGTAGTAGAAGTGTCCTGGGCAGGTTGCCCGCAGTGCAGTGTATTTTGGGTCGTGTTTTTGGGACATCTATTTCGGCTGTACCCTCGTGGTCCCGTGGTGGATGCGTGTAACTTTTTCGCGGATAGCTAGCTTTGTGATGTAGGTGGCTTTCATTGCGCGTTATTAGGCTTGTTCTTCTTTCTGATGAAGTAGCTTTCTTTTCTCTGACGTTCCCTGCGTATTTTTCTTCACTTAGTGAAGTTTTTTCTGGGTCCCGAGTCAGTTTTTCCCTTCGCCGGGAATTTTGGGCTACAGTGGTGTGTTGACGGTGGTTCCTGTTGTGATATGATTCAGTGCTTTTGTTTATACTGTATTACGACATGATTTCCTTTTATTTCCGTCTGCTTAGGCCTAGCCAGCCTCTCGTAGCTTTGCCACATGTACAAGTGTTATTGATTTATGCTATAAATATGTACTACTGTGTCCTGGTTTAGTTGTGTATTGGCTAATTCCTCGGACTATTTGTGTATCCTGGATTAGTTGTCTATTGGCTAATTCCACGGATTATTTATGTGTCCTGGGTTAGTTGTGCTTTGGCTAATTCCACGGTCTTTTTGGTGCGTTCAGATTGAATCTGGGCGGGGTGGGTTGCCTTTTCCGGCGGGTTTTCTCGGTTACACCTTGCAAACCCGGCTGGTTGCCAAGTTTTAATCACGCGTGGTTAAATTAGGCGTGTTTCCCCCGGCGAGTGGTGGCTTGCGGCTCTCCAGGACTGCGTCTGTAGTGGAGCCTGTGTTCAGGCTTACTGTGTTTCCCGGCAGGATGGCTTTACCCATTTATCTAAGTGTTCATACGGACACTTGTTGAGTAGTTTTTTCCCGGTTTTGCAAAGCCAGTAAAACTAGGCGGTTTGTTGATTGGTCTTTCCTCCCCGGCGAGCTTTTGGCAAAGAAGTGGGGACAGGAACAATTAGGGTTAACGTTATAGATTTAAATTCACACCCGGCGGTTGCACCTTGGGAGGGTGGGATTAACGGATTTGCAATTCAGTATAGTTGACCAGACAATTGAGGGATACGTTAAGGTATCGCCGCCTTCAACATCCGGCGATCTAGGAGGCTTCGGGAGAAGTCAGATCTAGCATTTAAGACAGGCTTCCCAGTTTTTGATCTGCGAGTTAATTCAGGGGCCGGCGTCTTTTTATGGGTTTCCCAGTAAAAAACTTAACAAACCCCACTGGGAAGACTGTGTCATTTATAAAGCCATGCTGGTCTTTTTATCATGTCAGAGGATATACGTAAATCTTTTGGACAGGTTAAGATATTCTGAAATCTTTACTTATGAACCTCCCGCGTAGCGAGCTGTGATAGTTGTGTATTACGTCTCGTTACCCGGCGAGTTACCCTTACCCGGGTGTTTTCTACGATTTTGATGTGGCGGCTGTTCCAGTTTTGGTGGGATGGAGTGCTTTTCGATGGTGTTTCGACGTCATTAAGTGTGTTTTCCGTTTTCACCAGGCCTAGCCGGCCACTCGTAGTTTTTTCACATATGCAAGTGTTTTCATTGTTTATTATAATAAAAATGTATTCATGAGCCATGTGTGTCCTGGCTTAGTTGTGATTGGCTGATCCAGGAGCTTCGGACTGTAGGTCTGATTTTACAAAGAGGTCTGGGGCAGGTACAATTGGTTTTGACATTGCATATAAATCCCGGCGGTTGTACCTTCGGGTGGTTATATTAACGGATTTGCAAATTCGCGATAATTTGCCAAAAGATTGATTGATACAATAGGGTATCACGGCCTTCAAGACGGCGATCTATGAGGGCTTCTGGGAGAAGCCGGATTAGAGATTAAGATAGGCTTAGACTTTTTATGGGATAAAAAGACGCCTGAATCTTACTAGTGTTTCAAGTGTAAAGGGATACTTGAAAGACTTCATCTTTAATAAAGATATGCTTCATCTTTATGAGGTTTCAGAATTTATGCTTAAAATCTTTTGGACAGGTAAAGATAGGCTGAAATCTTTAATAAGCCATTGAAACAATGCTGTTTGTTTGTTTGGTCTTTCCTTCCCGGCGACCTTTTTACAAAGAGGTCTGGGGCAGGTACAATTGGTTTGACATAGTATATAAAACCCGGCGGTTGTACCTTCGGTTGGTTATACAGTATTAACGGATGTGCAATTCGCGATAATTTGCCAAACAATTGATTGATACAATAGGGTATCACGGCTTTCAAGACGGCGATCTATGAGGGCTTCTGGGAGAAGCCGGATTAGAGATTAAGATAGGCTTAGACTTTTTATGGGATAAAAAGATGCCTGAATCTTACTAGTGTTTCAAGTGTAAAGGGATACTTGAAAGACTTCATCTTTAATAAAGATATACTTCATCTTTATGAGGATTCAGAAGATCTGCTTAAATCTTTTGGACAGGTAAAGATATGCTGAAATCTTTAATATGAAACTAAAGGAAACCGAAAAGTAGTGGTGCAGTGCTACGGTTCGTTGACCGGCGGTGTTGTGGCACATGTTTTGTACCATTTTGGGGTAACCTTATGAGCATTTATCCCTGGAAATTTCTCTTTCCAGGGCGGAGTACCGGCGTTGCGCCAGGTGACCAGGTAGTTCCCGGGGGCGGGGTAGTTTTCCCCCAGGCTCTGTCATGTCGGCACTTGAACCTCTCATTGCTGTATGTTCAACGCCGTTATGCTCAGGTATCCCTATTTTTGCTCACAAGCTCTGCATTAAATGTGTTAAATGCCCAGATTGGTCACAGGGGATATGGGTGACAAAGAATTGCGCTATTTGTCACCTCTTAACTGTTAAAGTTCTAATTCAGAAAGATGATCCTGCGGCGGTGGCTTTACAAGAAGTAAAACAACTTCTCGCTACTTACTCAACGAATGTAGCCCACCAGCATTGTCAATGTGATATCCTTGAGCTATGGGAGCTTTTAATTATCATAAACCTCTACGGGGCTCGGGTGAGGGCTCTCAATCGGAGAGTATACCACGCTCGCAAGCGAGTGACAGCCACAGCCAAGGTGTATGGCGATACTCACAGTCCTGGCAGGACAGAACACATCCCTTTGTGACTCAAGTAGTGGCTGACGTCCACCGGGATGCCGATGTCCCATCTTCTATCCCAGATTTAACATGGCAGCATGTGGAGGTCCCGGCTT